>JAQFXP010000002.1:0-124464 GCA_034693685.1 Belba bartosi | reverse complement strand
TATACCCCGGGATATAAGAACATGAAGCCCAAACTCACCTTATAAGAACATGTTCTAAACTGTGAGGGTTTACGGTATTTATTTATCAATATTTTCTTCTATCCTTCAATGGCTTCTAACATAATTGGGTCAACTCTTTAATTATAGTTTATTTTTACTAATTTTGTTTAATTAATTAATTAATTAATTATTTTTATTCAAAGGTTTAAAGTACTGTAATTCTATTCAGAAGTCTTGAAAATTTCAATGTCATTAAAATGTTTTTCAGATTCAAAAATTAATTAAAATTCGTAATCAATTTAATTAAATACCTGCTTATCATTAAAAGCATGGAAACAATTATTATATAATGATTGTTTATCTTGTTCTCAGTCAGCCAAATCTAATCATTTATTTCTACAAATAGTCAAAATATATTTATTGACTAACTTAACGGTAAATTAACAATTGATATGAATTTTTCCACAACAAGAAGTTATGTGAAGTAAACTACATTCAAACTAATTATTTTTGAATAAGTTATGGATTTTTATCATTTGTGTCAACAGTAGATATACAGTATTTTAAAACTAAAGTTAAATAATTTTGTCTCTGTTTATGAAGTAATAGCAAACAAACTGTTTATGACTCAACAGTTTGACAATTAATAAATTATTAATATAAATATTTAAAAATATTTTCACGAAATGTCGACAAAACCCAAAAAATACGGCAAAACTCAATTAAAGGAAAATAATTTAAAAGAAGATTATTTAAAACACTTTTCCTCAAACTCAAAACCCAAGGCTAATTTTTTTTAATTATATTTAATTTAATTTTTTTAATTTTTAAAAACCACTCAAATAAATCAAATTGATTTATTTCAAATTAGTGTTTGCTTGTTCGATTGTTCAACAAATCTTGATTTTATTCATTACTTGTTAAAAATTTCATACAATATATAATAAACTGCATTCAAATTAAAAATAAATACATGTACTTGATCAAAATACTTAGCTACCAATAGAATTTACTCACCACAAACGTTTTTTAAATTTTAAATGTCTTAATCGACTAAGTTTAGCTTTTTTAAGTAAAATTAAATTGCATTTCTCAACTCTGAATAGTGTACATATTTTTCTATTTTTTCTTATTTTGGTTTATTTATAGATTTTATGTTTTTTATTTGAAATATCTTATGGGTATAATAGATAACAAATTTTGTTTTATTGATAAAAATATTTAAAAATAATTTTAAAGTTAAAACAATATTAACTTAATTTTTAAATACTTTCACTTTATATAATAACTTTGCCAAGATTATTTATTATCTTAATATTAAAGGAAATATAATTTATAAATATTTATTAATTTACTTCTTGTTTGCATAACAGTTACAAATAATTTCCTTTAATTTCTAATCTATTAATTTCGGGAATTTTACTCTAAATTGCTTTGAATTGTAGTATTAAAAATCAAAATTTCATTTTGCAAAAAAACATTGGAAATAATGTCAAAATACTTGAAATGCCCTGAATTTGTCAATATGAATTACTGTTACTAATAATGAGAAATTTCAGATTAATTCAAATGTATTTAGTTGAAAATATCTAAACTTTTTATCATGAGTCTATTGCTAAAACCATATTATTTTTCACGCATTTTAATTGATTTGATTATTTTATAGATAGAATTTCATATTAAAGCTATTATACAATTAAATAATTGCAATTATTGGCTAATATTAGTTTAACAAATTACAAACTAATGACTAATGAATAATAATTGTAAATAAAGAGTAAACTAAACAATAAATCAAAACTTACAATGTTTTCATTGGATTCCTTATCGACGCAAACATCCGACAGTTCGGGCAAAACACTCGCCATTCGGTATAATTGATCGAATTCGAGTGCAAATCCATTCTATCATTAAAATAGCGTAAATCCATTAACACATTAACATGTAACATTATCTCCTAATTTATGATTTGATAAACATTTGGGATCCTTTGCATTGATTTACTGTTAGAACCTTAAAAATTCAATAAATAGCTCAACGAAAGGCTTTCCATAAAAATTAGTTTAAATAATGTCTATAATTAAGTTAGAATTTAGAATAACTTTTATCGGATTATTATTTTCTCAATTACAGTATTATCAAATTGTTTTGTTTTTAATCTTAATATCAATTGATAGAATATTATAAAAGTAAACTAAACTTGTTAAATATAGCTAAAAGTGACAAACTAAGTTAAGACTTACATCTTTTGACAATTTTTTATTTTCTTTGTTGAGAGCAGTTAACCAGATATTGAGAATCGAATCAATATTTGAATCATTTTGTTTGTAAAACCAGTTAATTATATTATTAACCCAAAGCACACAATCCCTGTCCGGCCCATTCGCTAGGTTTAGTTGGAGTGGTCTGTTTGCAAACAGATCCGATCGAACAGAGCTCTTCTCAAAGTTATCGTTTACGGAGTCATCAGAACTGGTCTTATCTTTGGTGCAGATCTGTTGATCGCAAATATCTTTGCGTTTCTTAATCACAATAATCATAACATTTCCGATCGCATAGACGAAGAGCCCAAAAATGAGCCAAAAGAACAAAAGCATTGTTGTCCAGTCGGTGCTCGGCATTACATCAATTGATGTGACAAACTGGTCGACAGTCTTGACTACACTCAACGCAAAATCACTAACATCTGACAAAATTAGCTCAATAGCTCCGGCAGAACTGGAACTGGGACTGGGATTGCTGGTAGAACTCATTGAGAAGGTTTGGCGCACAAACTTTAGCCCAATATTTAGTGTAAAAAAGTTTAAGTATTTAAAATAACGTCACTTTCTCTCTAGAGAGCTATATCGGGTTTCAGCGAATGTGTGCCAACGCATAAAATTCATCATTTAGTCGAACCGAAGCACTATTTTTCGATTCTTTCCTCACTTGGCATTACCTCAAACACAAGGCCTCCAAACCATCCAAACCCAGAGATAAGGCTTTCAATGCATTCAACTATATTTGCTTTGCTTTCCTCGTTCTGTCTTTCTCTCTCTCTAATGAATTGGGATTTTTGTGCGCCTGTGCTCTCACTTACACACAGAGTATATACCGGTATTTCAAATCCGAATTATTTTAAGAACTGTCGAGTTTTTGAGGCAATTCTTATGTTATCAATGGTTTCAAAGCTTCACTTCTACTGCAAAACACTTATCGATTAACTCAAACACAACTCTGATTTCATAAAAAAAAGTTTCACTCACTTTGTGTTCGTTAAAAGTTTTATTAAACGAAACTTAAATTTTGGAAAATTTTTGCCTTAAATTAAAACTTTTTATTTCAATTTTTATCTGTCATTGATAAGGATGTTATGAAAATATTAATTATTAAATAATTAAAAACATATGAGTCATAAAGGCATAGAATTCGTATTTTAGTTATAAATAGAAAAGTAATACTTTATTTGAATTGAAAGCAAAATTCAGTCGTTATCTCGAATTAACTCTTAAACTAATTTTCAAAATATTTAACAATTTTTAATAACTCGACTCAATACTGATCCTAAGAATTGTGACAAAACCAAACACTTAATGAAAATTTAAATCGAATTTCTATTCTAAACAACAAATAATGACAAGAATTATAGAATAAGTGAATTAATAAAAAAACAAATCGACTCTATTCGGGATAATCGAAGTCTTCAGGAATAGCGAACTGTTTGTTGAAATCTGATCCTTCGATAGAGTACTTCTGTTTACACCACGACTTCATCATAAATACGTTGTCTTCACATAAATCGACAAAAGATTTCAATTTTGAGATACGTTTAGTCAATAGCCGTCTGTTTGCGTATTTAGTCAATACCTGTCCACCGATTGATGGCCTCTTTGGAAACGAGACATTCGGTCTTGAATTTGGCCAAAACCTCTGGATCGCAGTCTTTGAGTCGTTCGAGTTTGGCCTTCAGCTCATCCCTCCTCTTCTCGAATGAATGCAATTCCTCTAAAGCCTTACCTCTGATCGCAATCTCTTTTTCGTCGATTTCAACACTTTTAAGCTCTAAATCCAATTGTTTTGACTTTTCCTTCATTTCATCTATTTTTGTCTTCAATTCTTCAATTTTTTGTTTTTTCTAAATTCAAACAAAAATTTCAACAAAAAAATCACTAAAAATATCAAAACTAAAGCATTTGAACCGAATTAAGAGCTGTGGCCGGAAAGGACCAGAAGTAGATCGAAGAACCGATTTTGTCCGACTCGACCAACTCGTCGGCGACTAACGACTGTAAGACGTCTTTTACGGATTGCATAACAATTGCCTTCTCTTTCGGTGCAATTTTCTCCAATTCCTTCAATAGAAACACATCTTTCTATACAAACAGTTGAGAAAAACAGTTATTAAACAAAACCTAAAAAAGTATATAAAAGTGTTTACCCTTTCGTGAAACAGATCCAGAAGTCGGTGTCGTTTCTCATCGACACTCAATCCCTTCCGCTTCGACTGTAATTACCATTAAATCCATTCATTTCTATTCAATCATTCCTTTAATTAATTAATTCAAATAAATATTTACCATATTTTGAGTCAAATCCAAATCCAATACCAAATTAAATAAATTTCAAATCAAATAGAAATTCAATTCAATTCAATTCAATCACTTTTGAACTCAATATTAGCGCTCATTCGCTGCTAAACAAACAGATGACTCAATTCAATATACAATTCATATAAATAGTTACATTAATTGATTACATCTCAAACCCTATTTTTATTTGAATACATGTATTAAAAAGTTTTATTGTCAACAAATCAGAGGAATTGTATTTACATTTAAAGTGCAAACATTAAAACTAACGTAATATAGATTTGCGATAATATTGTTGTTATGGTAGAGCCTGAGCCGAAATACTTGTGAGCACTCGAGCCCAGACACGACACAAGCATAGGCTGCCGACTTGAGCCGAGCCGGCCTAAGCTGGTTGTGCGCATCACTAAACGAATTATTCGGTTAAATGAGTGAAACTATTGTCAATTGAATAATCAATAAGCGATACAACGAATCAATGATGAAAGTGAAGACAAAATCACTTTCACTTCTATTTGTCTTTTGCTTATTCTTTGCGATTATCTCTGCATTGAATGTGAAAAACGACGAAACAATTGGAAGCGATGTTTGGATATCAGAGCCGACGCCGACACCGACACCAGTCGTGTTCTATCACGGAATGGGTGACACATCTGAAGGAAGTATTTATTCGCTTCAGAAGTATTTGGAGAACGAACTGAAAGGCGTTTATGTGATGTCCATCAGAATGGGCAACAACTTCGAAGAGGACTTAATTGACGGCTTCTTCATGAATCTTAACGATCAGGTGGTCGACGCCTGTCGTCAACTCACGGCCGACACACGACTGGCCAATGGCTTCAACGCAATTGGCTTTTCCCAGGGCGGACAGATATTAAGGGCCATCGCTCAGAGATGTCCCGACATTAAGATAATTAACTTGATTAGTCTGGGCGGACAACACCAGGGTATGCATGGCTTATGATTAATGATTATGACATTGAGGTCTGAAATGAGGCAAATGTCAGTTGAAAGTAGTTTAGACTCTTTAGAGGTTTTATTCTCATTCAGTGTCACTCAGATCTCGATTCGAGTTTTTGTTAAAACTTTCAAAACTTTGCATTTCTTCACAAATCAATTAAATTTAACTAGTGATTAAAGTTTGTAATCTATATAACCCAACCCAACCCAACCTAACCCAACATATAACGTATGTACTCGTATAGGAGTGTATGGTCTGCCGCGATGTCCCCAATCGAGTGGTCTCTGCGATTTGGTTCGAAAACTTCTCAATTATGGCGCTTACGAGCAGTACATCCAAAGCCATGTGGTTCAGGCACAGGTATGACTGTATGACTGCACTTCTGTATTAACTGTGCACTAACCGAATTGGTTTGTCAACGTTTGACGGCACGGGCACCGGCAGTACTGGCACGACCCTATTCAGGAAGAGCTATACAAAAGCAAAAGTGTATTTCTCGCGGATATCAACAATGAGAACAATCCGCGAAAACCCGAATATAAGGAAAGACTTTTGAAACTAAAGAATTTGGTTTTAGTTATGTTTCTCAACGATACGATGGTTGAGCCGAGAGAGTCCTCTTTGTTTGGGTTCTATAGGTCGGGTCAGTCTAAGGACGTCTATAAGATGAATGAAAGTGCTCTCTATAATGAGGATTGGATTGGACTCAAACAACTGGACAGCACCGGAAGACTTCGTATGTATGAAGTGATTGGAGATCACCTGCAGATCGATATGAAGTGGTTTGAAGAAGAAATAGTCAACAAATTTCTCAAATAATTTAATCAAATATTTTGAAAACTATTGATAATTGCCTTCTGTTTATAGAATTAAATTTCTATAAAATGTGTTAAAATATTTTTTGATTAATATCTTTAAAATAATTATCTTTTACAACAAAAAATAGAAATAAAAATACTTTTGATTACATATAAAAAAAATTTGTGGAATATATAGAAAATATATTAATATTAATATTGGTTTTATAAAAATTGATATAAAATAATATTAAAAATAAACAAAAAAAAAGTTAAAAAACAAAATAAAAATGTTTGGAATGTTTGACAAATGCAGTCATCTATTCAACGGTTACAGATTTGGCCAAATTTCGAGGACAGTCGACATTACAGCCCCGAAGGACTGCGATGTGATATGAAAGCAATTGGAGCGGAATTACAGACAGTATTCCCTGCAAACAGTCGACTGTATGAGGAATTTGGAGCGAACGCGAAGAATACTTTTGCGTTTCGATGTCATTGTCTTCGCAAATAATTATGGGATGACTGTCGCGCGCCATCACCTGTTAGGACATAATTCAGTCGATTATATGTCGACTCAATTCCAAATTATGACTATTGAGAGCAAACCTGTTGTAAAGCATTCATGCATTTTGTGTAAACCGTATCTCTGGTCACGACCATTATTACGGGCATTGCGTTATCTATAAGAGCCAGTGGTCCATGTTTGAGCTCCCCGGCCAGTATGCCTTCCGAGTGCATGTAAGTTAACTCTTTTATTTTCTAAAGTAAATGCAATTAATTTAGTTTTATTTAAATAATTTTAAACTCATTAGACATCATACCAAAGCTCCCTCTGAAACGAAATTTAAAAATAATTAATTATTTTATAAACAAAATATAATAATTAATTAATACCCAAAACAGTCGAGTGGTTCCATCCCCTGCCCATCAATAATAGCGACTTTTGTTGATAGAGTTCTTTAGCCAATTCCAAGACCTGACTGTCCTGCTCGAGCACCTGTTTGATCTGGTCGGGCAGGCGCTTGAGGCCCTGTATTATTTCGCTTCTTCGGGGCTGTTGTGAAATGCGGTCTTCACTCATAACCAAAGCAAACATAACCAGAGATATGAATTGACTCGTATAGGCCTTAGTAGAGGCGACTCCAATCTCTGGGCCGGCGTTGATGTGGACTCCGCAATGACTTTCTCTGCAGATACTACTGCCGACAGTGTTGGTGATGCCCACAATCAAAGCCCCCCTTTGTTTGCAATAACGCAATGCCATCAAAGTGTCGGCCGTTTCCCCCGATTGCGATATAAAGAAGCAAACGTCGTCTCTGAAGATGGGAGTGTGTCTGTCGAGAAAGTCACTGGCCAACTCGATCATCACCGGCAATTCCGTCAGCTCTTCCAGTATTTGTCGCGTCTATACAAACATTTAAACAAATAATTTAATTGAAGTGTTGAGTAAAGCGGAAGTGCAGCCAAACCGCAATAACGCTGTGATAACTGGTTCCGCAGCCAATCAACAGCAAACGCCGGCATCTCTTAATCTCTGGTATGAAGTCTTTAATGCCGCCCAACACCACCGCCTCGTTCTCGAAGTTCACTCTTCCTCTCATTGTATTGATGACAGACTCCGGTTGTTCGAAGATCTCCTTTTGCATAAACGAATTGAAGTTTCCTTTCATAATCTGTTGGATTTCCATCTTTAGGGTTATTATCTCACGAGTCAGTGACGAGTCGTCTAAAGTGCGCTTAAGTCGATGTATAGTCAAAACTAAAAATATTTTTTCAAAATAAGTCTTCAGAAAAAAATTCTCGAATATTTTATATCTAATTGAGATTACTTGAGACTTCATATTACAATCAAAGTCCAGTTTTGTCTTTTATATTCTAAAACCATTTATTATACAGTAGAGACAATGTTAAACAATTCTATTTTATCCTTTTTCCAGTTTTATCCCTCATTTTTCTACCCCAATTCAGTTGACAAAACTGGACCTGGACTGTACTATACTTTATAGCTCTTTAACAATTAAATCTATTTAGAGTGAACAAAAGTTTTTATAATAACAGAATTTTAATTAAAATATAATACTGTAATTTGATTTCTATTTAGGTTTTTATATTTATTTATTCGGTATATACTATATAGTGTTATGGATCTAAATGTGCAATATTTCAGATGAATATTTGCGTTAAGTCTAACTATTTTCAGTATTTAAAAACTTTCAATAATTTACTTAACAAATACAAAGCAATATTGTGGAAAATACCCAGTATAAACAGATAAACAAACCAAGTTTACTTTATATAAGTAAAGAATGTTGTTTTAAAGAATTTATTTTTAGTCCTATCAATGACTATCATATACTGTGTATGAATAAAACCAAAGCAATTATGCAGTTATGCATTACTTACGGCCCTCTTCAACAGAAGCCACATCGTCGTCTTCGAGGAATATAACTCGATTGGTGTGTTCTATGACAGCACTGGCATCCGAAGCAAACAAGTATTCAACCACTTTGTCGTCGTTGAGAGGCGTGAACTGAGTGGTGGACTGCGACCTGGCCAGTTTGCCCCCGACCACCGCACTCGTCGACATTGTGTTCTGTCGCGGGTGAAGGTCTGCAACGATTGCAAACTATTAATTGGTTTAAAGTAAATCAGATATACTATAAGACATGCAATAGTCCCGACAAACGTATTAAAACATCAATTAATTGTATAATTGTATTCCGAAACCAAAAAAGCAAAGGCAGAGCATATATACCTTGAATAGTGTCTTTACATCCCTTTTTAGAATCTGTTAGACATGAAGCACACGTTGGAATGGAATGGTTTAGAGGAATGACATAAAGAAAGATTAAATGTTTGAAGAAATTGACAAAAACTACAATTAGCTCTAAATTAGAGAACAATTGGCAGAAGAGATGTGTAGAAGAGGACCCAAAACAGCGAACACTTAAAACACTGATAAACCAAATAACAGCAAAATACCTTCGTCTTCGTCATATAGCATGCTAGATTGTCTGCTGAGGGGCTGGTGATAGTCCCATCTGTCCTCTCCAAGAGAATTTTTTGCACACAAACTCATTTTTTTAATTTCTATACAAATTATATTGAAAATCTCAGCCTATTGTGTATTCATGCAATCAATTGTTTAGTGCAATCATTCAAAAAATTTTTGTTTTTTTGGCAAAAATTGACTTAAATTAAAGTTTTTGTGCAAATCAGGGATTGCGGAAACAGATCAAAGATTCTTACCTTTACTGCTGTATATGATCGGAATGTGATCTGAAATTAAGTTTGTCTTAGTTTTGATGCCCACAAGCAGTGGACTTCCTCTCCGGGTGGCCACACATTGACCCGGGTAGTGCTTACTTTTGAGCACCAATGCAAATGCACCTTCCTAATTAGGTTAAGCCGTTTATTAATTTAAACCGCTTTACGCTTTAAAGCGACAATAAATATAAATCTCAATTCTTACGAGTTGTTGAATCACTTGTTCGACCAATTCTCTAAACTTGAGCTTTGGTTGTCTGTTGTAGATGTGATTCATTAACTTTGCAATCACTTCCGTATCCGTATCTGATTCAAAGGTAAAGCCCTTTTTAATCTAATTAATGGATTAAGAATGAGGATTAGATTTGAATATCAGATCAAATGTTGGACTTATGACCAGAAACTGTTTGATGTCCTTATAATTGGTGAGAATGCCGTTGTGAACGACAACGAACTCATTCTCCTCACTCGACCTCTGCGGGTGACTATTGAACTGAGAGGGCGCGCCGTGAGTGGCCCAACGGGTGTGCGCTATACCGATGTGCACGTCATACTGGTGATCGAGGTCAAAATCGGTCCTGTTCCAAATCTCGCTCTCCAGAACCTTCACTTTTCCGGGACATCTGATTATCTCAATGTGTCCATTATCGCGATCAAAGGCCACTCCTTTTAATCAGATTTAGTGTTTAGTGACCAACAAATTATTGTATAAATTGTATAAATACTATATTATATAAGAACTATCAATATATCTGATAATACTATAGATATTATATAATTAGAAATACCTGCGGAATCATAGCCACGATATTCTAATCGCTGCAATCCTTTGATAAGGAATTCCAATATCTCTCGGCGTGTCTTCGGCTCCAAATAGTTAAGATATGCAAAGATTCCTTAGAACAACATTTTTAAAGTCAGTTTTCATGTGAACTTTAAATTAAGCAAAAATAAGTTTGAAAATAAAAAACAATTAATGGAAAAACAAAATTTAATTCTTGAAATTGATTTATCAATGCAATACATATGATATCGAATATCCTAGATCTTGACTTTTGTATCTATAATTAGGTCACTCTTTCGACAAGTTTTATATATATTTCGCAAACTTTTGATTCATTCCTATCAGTTGTTCGTGAAATACGGATTTAAAAATTGACATTTCTTATTGAATACAAAGTTTAATCTTGTTGACTTTGTTTCTTTTTATCGATTTTACTCTTTTTTGATACAAATATCGATAATAAGTTGTTGTAAATTAGTTTGAATTTTGTTTAATTCTTTTAATCTTTTAAAACACTTAAGAATACTTAACAGGAACTTAGTGATTACCAAGCAAAAATATATTCAAATAATAAAAGTAAATTTTTAGTTGAAAAACAAAAGTATTATAATTAATTAACAAAAGTAATTTCTTAAAATCTGACTTTAATTCATAATAATTTTGTCTATCCGGAAGGCTCTAAGATAAAAATGCTCTACCCTTTACCCTCCCCCTTGGTAATTGCTAATTGTCACTAATTAATTATTAATAATTGAAAAAATCTAGTAATTCCAAAGTATTCAGAGAAATTCTTTTTCTAAAAATGCTTAAGATACATAATAAAACCATTTGTTTAACCAAATCTAATTGGATTTAAACTAAATTTAGTTAATTTTACTAAATCTAAACTGAATTTTGTTTTAATTTAAAAATAATTATTTAATTTTAATGACAAAAATTAGTAGAAATTAAGTAGAAACTTAATATTTAAAATGGAGGAGGGGTGGCTGATTCATGTTCTGAATACATAATTGACACACAGGTAATTTCTGTGCAAATAAAGCGAATAAAAATTTTCAAATTTAAAGTAAAACTGATTTTTAAATGAAGATAAAATGCTTGAATTTAAATGATTTCCTTGTCCTACTTATTGATTGCAAATTATTAATAATTTTTTTCTTAATTAATTCCAGGGTTAGCCAAACTTGGATGAGTTAGAAAGTATAGCTTAAGTTAAAATGACAAACATATTTTTCAACCAATTTTTCATTATAACTTGATTTAACTGAATTTAAAACAAATTTAGTTAATTTAAAATAAGTTTTAAGTAAATTTAGCTTTAATTAAAAAAAAAACCCTAATTTTAACTGATAGACATCCCCCCAAAAAACTCAAATAAATATCTTCTAGTAGCTAACCCTGATTAATTAGTTTTTAAAATTACTTCTGCAAAAATAATAATAGGTTTGACTAAACAGCAATTAAAAAGTGTTAACAATTTTTGAATCGATAGTTAATTGCTTTAATGCAAAAATAGATCATTTTCTGAAAACATTTTTTAGATGAAATTCAATATTATTTGAAAGTTTTGAATTAAAATAAAATTACACTTTTTATTATTCAAAAAACTAGTTTTAAATTCCAAAACTTAGATAAAAAATTATTTTTCAAATGAGAGAAATTTTTCACTGGGAATTAAAAGTTTAAAAAACTTAAATTTTGATTTTTAAAAATTCTTGTCTTTTTTATACAGCAGTTTTCAAATCTATTTAACAAAATTAATATTACTTAAATAAGCTTGGTCATATTAATTTTTAAAAATTTTTACGCGTGTAACATTTTTTAAATACCATATTATAAATAAATTAATAATTTTTCAGAAATTAATTTTTTTTTTTGCTTTTTATACAGAGATTGAAAGGAAGCCAGCCAAAAGTTCTCCTGATTTTGAAAATTCACATTTATCCCCCAAGCATTTTGTCCGCAAAAAGGTACCTTCTTCGACTATTTACGGTCCGCCAAAGTCGGGCGGCAAATTTTTGGCGTTTCTTGACCAAATTTAGGAAATTTTTCCTAAATTGACGCTAAATCCGGTTTAAATTCAGTTAAATTAATTAAATTTAGTTCAGATCCAGTTAAATTGAGAAATATTTTATCATAAATATATGGGTTTTTTGAGCGTTTTTGAAAAAAAATCCCTCCCCTGATCCCCCCTGGACCTGCCAACCTTTTCAATCTCTGATTTTATAGAAATTGAAAAAGAACTAGTCGAAAATCTATCTTGATTTAAAAATTTTTGCATTTATCCCAGCTGACATTTGTATCAGATTTGAAAAACGTTAACCCTCTGTTTGTGTTCTGACAACCTCTGAAGGTTTAATTAAATAATAGGATTAAATTGCAAACATAATTAACTAATTTTAAAGATATTTTAAGCTTTAGAAACCCTTCTACTGATTACCTCCCACCTCCCCCTTGAACCGCTCGATTAATTTTTTTCAAAAATTCCATAATTGCAAAATAAATTTTTTAAATTATATGACAAAGCATATTTAAGTAATCTTAATTTAAGTAAAATAAATAGATTTTTAAAAACTACTGTATATTATGTGGACAGAAATTGTGAAAAGACATGCCTTAAGGGATAGCGAGAAACAAGAAGTTATGTCTCGAGCGATGACCTACTATTCACACAAATTTCAAAAATATTTTGAATTTAGCTAAATATTTGTTTGATATTTCAGATTTTCATTTTTACCAATTGTTTCATTAGAAAATAAATTGTAATATTTAATTAATGTCAATTAAAACATTATTAAACTTAGTGTAAAATAATTACATTATCAAACATAACAAACATTATTTAATAATTTTATTGTAGTTTAAGCATTTTTAGAAAAAAAATCCCTACCTTGATTACCCTTAAGTCTCTTGTTAAATATTTAAATAATTAATTATTAATCAATTTAAATATCGTAAAATATAAAAATAGACAAGTATAGTTTTTAAAATATATTATAATTTATAAACAAAACAACATTTTAAAGAATATTCTTATCGGAATAAATATAATATCTAAATGCAATCAAATAAATCGTTTCGATACTTACCACACATTTCGGTCAATTAGATTGGAATTGAGTTATTCGATCGAAACAATCAATTAATTGAATTTAAATGATAAACGGAATATAAAAGTTATGAACAGATTCTTGCAGTGAATTCAAACCGAAAATGTATAAAAATGTGATTTTAAGCGATTAAGACATGAATGACCAGATTTTTATGCGTTTGCATTGAATTCAATACTCGTATTACGCATTCGCGTCATTCCGTTCAGCGAATCAATGATCGATTCAAACCAGACGTTAGATTTCAACCAAAGAAATGAAGAGAATGTCTGCATTTCTGACGAACTCTTCATTGATTCGCTCAAACATTTAGTGGACATTCCAAACGCCTTTAACTTAACGCCAATTTAAATTAGATTAAGACCAGGGTTAGCCAGAGGCTATGGCCAAAATGCCCTAGTTGGACTTTGAAAATTTGACAAATACTCTCTCCCTTCTAAACTTTAATCTGAAAAATACAGTTGATACTATTTTTATAAATTTTTTAGTTTTATTATCAAAATTTCAGTTAATATTAGTTTAAATTTAGATAAATTAATCAAATTTAAATACATTTTTAAAGTTATAGTGGGTTAAATTGCAAATGTGACAATAAAAATATATGTCATTTTATTAAAAATTTAAACTTATTGAGAAATATCTTGAGAGCACTTGAGAAAAATCCGTTATTTGAACCCTAAATATTCCCTCCTTAACTCGGTCGACCTTGGCTAACCCTAATTAAGACCTTGAAATCGCTTTTGATTAACATTCCTCGTATTTTATTTTAATTTAGAATTTAAATAATAATAGTTTTAAAAATTCAAATATTTGATTAATTTATTGTCAAAATAAAAAAGAGTTTAAAAATTAATATTATTCACAATACTATTTAACTTTAATAGATAATTAATTTTATGCTAAAATTGAATAGTTTTTAAAATAGATCCTAAATTATCAATAAAATTTTAAGACAATTTTAAAATTATTTTATATAGAATTAGCAAGGTGAAAAATTAACCATACTAATTTTAGTATATAATTTAATTAGTATAAATTTAGTTAAATTATGTTTAACGCAAACTTAAGACAATTTTTTAATTAGCAAAAAATTATTTATTTTTACTTTCTCCTATTATATAAATTTTTTTAAGTTTTCGAATACTATTAATATATATTTGCATTTTTTCTCAAACATATATTTTTCTTTAATATGACCAGAGTTATTCTTAAAAAGGCATAATTAAAATCAGGGTAATTAAAATAATATAAATTAGATAAAATATTCCTAATTTTGCAGGTATCTTTTACAATTAAATCGGTGAAATTAAGAAAATCCTCTCTTCTCGAAAGTTTATAGCAGTCAAAGGTACAAATATTCAGTAGACAAATAACAAATTAATTCTTTATTTTGGTCTTTATTTTAGAAATGAGCAATGAAGGGGAAGTTTTAAGAAAGATTAAGAAATACTTATTTGTTTTGCATTGTTATTGAATTTTTATCTATTGTTAAGAAAAGAAATATACGAAAAACTAAAACTCTTAACTCCCTCTTCATTGCTTATTTCTAAAAAATTAAGGATTAATTTGTTATTTGTCTACTGAATATTTGTATCTTTGAATGCTAACTTATAAAATTTCGAAAAGAGAGGATTTTCTTAATTTAAGCGATTTAATTAAGATATATTTCTTGCTGACGGCGTTAAAAAATCTTTATTTACTATTTATAAATAAGTTGAAAAAAGTAGACTATTTATGTTGAGGTTTAGGGATCGAGAGGGGGATTAGACAAAAATTTCTCTGATTTTGAAAATTGACATTTATCCCTTCTAGCATTTGGTTCGTGAAAAGTAGTGATTGAGAAGATCGGCCAATCCAAGGGGTATCAGAGGAGGAATTTTTCCAAAAACGCCCAAAAATCCTATATATTTATGATTAAATTTTGCGTAATTTAACTGGATTCTATGGACATTTAGCTAATTTAGCTAAATTAAGTAAATAATGCTTTTACTTAATTTATGGAAATTTTTCTAATTTTGAGCAACAAATCCAAAAAAAAAGTGCCAGCCGTTTAAGCATTTTGAGCATTTAAAAAATTCCACCCTTCCTCTGATTTTTGTCAAATATTTTTTTAAATCCCTCCCCTAATCCCCTGGATTGAATGACTTGTTGTAAACTAAAATAAGATTGCAATTTTTGCAATAAATTGGTATGATAAGCATAATTAAAAATAATAAAAAACATACTTTGTTTACAAAAAGAAACTCAAATTAATAATTTTTAATTTAATTGATAATTAAGCAAGTTAAGAATAAAATATTTTTAAGAAAATAGCCTAAAATTCAATTAAATAATCTGCTTGCAAAACCTAACTAACCTAAAATTCAATAATTTTTAGTTAAATAAAAAATATTTCTACTACTTATTTATATAGAAATTTTATACCAAATTTTCACTAATAAATTTTTTATATTAATAAGCAATAAAATGCTTACTAATATATTTTTTATATTTGCAAAGTATGCTCTAAGTCAGTTTAAAATACATTTTAACTTTTGAAAATAAAGTTATATTTATAGTTTAATACAGTTAAATTAATTTAAACTAGTTTAAATCTAATTTAAATTTAGTTAAGTTGTAAACATAATTAAGTGATTTTATTATTATTTTAAGCATTAAAAAATATTTTCCTGATCATATAAGTGGCAGAATCTTGTCACTCTTTGATTATAAATTATAATGTAAACCTAGCTAAACTTAACATTTTTTATACCAGATTTATAACACTTTAAAAAATTAATAATGTATTAAACTTTTGGTAATGTTATTGCTTAGTAATAATAAATAACTTTTAAATATATTATTTTTGAAAACATTAATAAATTAACAAATAATTTGCAATAATATAGTGAGTAATAATAGATTAATTTAAGAAAACAATATCAAGTTTGCATTAATATAATACGGTAGATATCATATTGTTTTGCGTTACAAATTACATATTAACTCTATATATTTTAATGTAAAATATACAACAAAATATAAATGAGAATAAGACGAGAGATATTTTCTGTACAAATAATATTTTCCGGTAGCTATAAATCTATTTTGCATATAAATTGTACAAGTTTTAAAAATCTGACAAATATCTTTACGGATGTTAATATTATATACTGTATATATACTGTAACAGTAAAGTCACTCTCATATGTATTTTGAAAAGTCAGAGCAAAATTAGTTCCTGTTTAGAGAGTTGAACAGAAAAAACATTTATCAAAGACAAAAAGTTAAACCCCTTAAATATTAAATCTTGCTGCTATTCTATTTTTCGTACAATTATTTAATACAAGTAAAACTAAAATTTTATCTACATTTTCGATCCCTTTTAGCAAAACACACGTCATTTGTACTTGCTTCAATAAGGTTAATGTGATTTTTCAAATTTCCTATTGAATAGACTACAGACTCTACACTAGTTACTATCAATATGGTTATTAAGAGAAAGTGACAAACTTAAAAAACACTTTTAGATATTTTACACGAATTAATTGAATTGAATTGATTTAAAAAAATAAAATTTTATATAAATATTATAAATCTCAGTAATAGATTCAGACATTAGAATCAGACATAAATCTGTGCTTTAATTATATAACAAATGGAAAACATAATAAAATGAACTTTCCATCTGTTTATTAATTTATATTAAGTTATTAATTAGTCTCTTACTTGTTTTAATGTAATATATTTTTTACAACATATAAACTAATTAAATATTTATAATAAAGTATAGAAATATGTTTTTATCGTTGACTAACCAATCGTTTGGCGAATGCAATAAATTATATCTATTAATACAATTCTAGTCATTGTTTTAATTAATTAATTTAAGTTTTAAGAATAACTCGAAAAATGGATAAATCTGTAAATGAGGTAAATTTTTTATGATTTAGAATTTATTTTAAAAATTAAACCAATTTGTCAAAAAGTGTACTGATTAAGTTTTTAAATCAATGAATGTTTAGCTAAATTCTTATATTAAAGCCTAAAATAAAACTCAAAACTATTTTAAATGACTTAAATTTTAGCTAAAAATCTAATTGTGTTTAAACTATTAATACTTTAGAAGATAGAGTCGAATGTGTTCTTCCAGTCCCATCACGTCTCCCGTACCAAACGGGCGGAGATTCTTGGAAGTGGTCGACGATTCCGAGGCTGCACTGTTTGGTTCACAGGTCTGGCTTAACACTCCGGCCTAACTCCTTTCCTGATCCTTTCCATTCAATACAATTGACATTGACTTAACCATAACAGGTCTGTCCGGCGCCGGAAAAACTTCGATAGCGTTTGGAATCGAAGAATACTTGTGTCGGAACAAGATCTTCACCTATGCCTTAGACGGCGATAACATACGTCACGGACTGAACAAGGATTTGAAGTTCAGTCCAGAGGATAGAACTGAGAATATCCGACGCATTGGAGAAGTGGCCCGACTTTTCGCAAACGCCGGCGCTATAGCTCTGACCAGTTTTATCAGTCCTTATGCTGAGGACAGAGCGAGTGCTCGAGAAATACACGACAGAGAAGGCCTTCCGTTCTTTGAAGTGTTTGTCGACACACCTATTGAAATATGTGAACTGAGAGACGTTAAAGGCCTGTATAAGAAGGCCAGAGCCGGACAACTGCCACAGTTCACTGGAATCGATATGAATTATGAGAAGCCGGTTAATCCCGAACTGATTCTAAAGGCCGGGGAGGACTCGCTTGGAGATTGCATTCAAAAAGTTATTGATTTACTCGTTCGGAATGTGAGATATTATATCATTTGTCAAAACATTTTTAAAATAATTAATTCGATATAAATAGAAAATAATTTCCGAAGAAATCATTCGCGAAGTTCACGAACTATTCATTCCTGAAGAACAACAAAACGATTATCGCGTAAACGCTTCCAATTTGCCAGCGATTGAGATCAACACAATTGACTTGCAATGGGTTCAAGTGTTGTCTGAAGGCTGGGCCACACCTCTGAAGGCATGTCTAATCATAGATCAATTATTAGTATAATTATAATAATAATGTTTTACTCTTAACCAAAAACCAGGGCTTTATGCGAGAGAACGAATACCTCCAATGCCTTCATTTCGGAGCTCTAATTGATGAGAGTCTTCACAACCAAACGATTCCAATAGTCTTAGCCATAACCGACCAAAACAAAGAACGCATTGAAAAAGAAAAGAGTATTTCTTTGGTTTATAAAAACAATTTGATTGCAATTCTCGAAGACATTGAGATTTTTGAGCACAGGAAGGAGGAGAGGGCGGCCGCGGTGTTCAAGACTACCAATAGAGGACATCCTTCTATTAAAATGATATTCGAAAGCGGGAACTGGTTAGTGGGCGGAGACCTCAAAGTGTTTCAGACAATCAAATGGAATGACGGACTCGACAGCTATCGACTCAAACCGAATCAAATTAAAAGCAAATTAAGAGAAATGAATGTAAGGATTGACTTGAATTGAAATTAAAGACTTTAATGAATCTGAGCTCTAATCGATTGAACTGATAGGCGGACGCAGTGTTTGCGTTCCAATTGCGGAATCCCATACATAATGGACACGCATTGCTAATGCAAGACACGAAACGACAACTCCTGGACAGGGGTTACAAGAATCCGGTGCTTTTGTTGCATCCATTGGGCGGTTGGACCAAAGAAGATGATGTGCCGCTCGACGTCCGCATCCGACAGCACGAGGCGGTTCTCGAGGAAGGCATTCTCGACCCGAAGAACACATTAATGGCAATATTCCCGTCGCCAATGTCTTACGCCGGGCCGCGCGAAGTTCAATGGCACGCAAAGGCCAGACTCGTGACGGGCGCTAACTTCTATATTGTAGGCCGAGATCCGGCCGGTATACCACATCCCGACACCGGTGAAGATTTATACGAACCAACTCATGGCCGGAAGGTTCTTCGAATGGCTCCGGGACTGACCAAGTTTGAGATAATCCCGTTCAGAGTCGCCGCTTATAATAACACTTCGAAAAGAATGGAGTTTTTCGATGAAAACAATAAAAAGGATTTCGATTTCATATCCGGAACCAAAATGCGATCGTTCGCCAAACAGGGGGTTCCGCCTCCCGACGGCTTTATGGCCGACAAGGCCTGGAAAGTGTTGTCAGACTTTTTCCAGAAAAAATGATGTCTTCAGAACATATCGTTTTATAATTTATAGTAAAAGTGCTTTTATTTGACACTCGTTTGACGTCAATAATCGACAGGTGTTTGAGATCTTAAGTGATTCGCATTTATACTGAAATTCCAATTCGGATCAAATGTGAAGAATGTCTTAAATTAATTTCAAAACTGATTACCTCTGAGATTGCCTTAACTGTCGACTATTGACGCCAAACGAGTCGACAAAAAGATATATTTTCTAAGTTTATACACAATTTATTAGTTGTTATAAACTTTTTTAGAATTTAAAGTTAATTGAATTTTATTTATATTTTATTTCAAATATAGTTTACATTATATGAAAAGTAAATAAAAATTTTTAATTGAAATTCTTAAGAATTTTCACTAAGTTTTCAGTAATTTCTACAAAACTCTTAACAGCAATCGATTCCATGGTTTCAAAGACATCCTTTGCCTCATCACAAGCTCTGCCAATAATTGGATCCAATGGTAATTTCCCCAACAGAGGAATGCCTTTTTGCACCAATTCATTCGTTCCATTCAATGATTGCTTGAATATAATCGACTCTTTGGAACAGTTGGGACACAAAAAAGTCGACATATTTTCGATAAAACCCAATACTTTGAGACCAACTCTATTGCAAAAATCAATTTGTTTTCTCACATCCATTAGAGCCACTTCTTGAGGTGTGGTTACCATCAGAACTCCTCTCAGATTAGAGCACTGTTTCAAATATGAGACAATCGACAAGTGCTCGTCGGAAGTGCCGGGGGGTGTGTCCACTACCAGATACTCGAGTTGATCCCAATCCACGTCAGACAAGAACTGTTTGATTATAGTGTTCTTCTTGGGTCCCCTCCAGATGACGGCGTCGTCAACCGACCCCAAGAGGAAACCGCAGGACATGACCGACAGGTTGTCCTCGACATAGATGGGCGACCAACCAGACATCGATTGGTGCACTTCTTCGCCCTCCACTCCCATAGTCTTGGGTATAGACGGCCCACAGATGTCGGTATCGAGTAATCCGACATTAATTGTCTTATCTTTTGCCAAATATCGGGCCAATAGTGAAGAGACAGTACTCTTACCGACGCCTCCTTTCCCCGACATAACTAATATAATGTGTTTTATATTCATGAGTTTGCGCGCAATTTCGGCCACTTTCGGGTCGGGGCCTGTCTTGGCCTCTCCTGAAGAGCACAGGCCTTGGTTAGGACAACCGGCACAGGCGGAGGCCTTGCCTGCGTCAGCCGACTCGACGCCCGGGCAGTGCTCTGGAGGATCTTCCATCACTTGATGTACTTGATCCGACACTTTGACACTATATGTATAAGACTAAGTGCACTCAAGTATAATCTTTGCAATGATTATTGGGTTTAATAAGTTAGGATATAATATGAATAAGTCTAATGCGGTTTAGAAATCAATTCAACATTTGATTAGACATTATTAATGTTTATCTAATGTTAGAAAACATGTGTTTTTGAATTAAAATAATAAAAATATAGTTTTAGTTCAGTAGAGATGTCAACAGTTTTTTAAACCTAATAATTATTTTCTAATTTTTCTTAATTTAATTGTCACTAAAAATTATGCGAAATTTATTTGATTTTATAGATTATATATTTGATTGAACTTAACTCAAATATAATAATAAAATTCAAAGTTTTCTTAAATTTAGCGAAAGTAATGGTTTCGGAAAATGAGATAATTGGGGAAAATATGGCGAAAATAGTGATGTTTTGCGTCAAACAAACAAATAATGAAAATTTCATTAAAATTAATAGATTTTAAATTAAATCAAATTTTCAAAACAATAGATTAAATTGATTACAAATACAAATGATTTACCGGTTTATTGAACTATATTTAAATTGTATTGAAATTATTGTTTGAAATGCTATTAAACGAAAATTAAAGTAAAATCATGTTTTAAATGAATGAATTCAGTGTTAAGACTAATACTTGATTTAGACTTACGTTACGTTAAGACTAACTCTAAAAGTATTGATCAATGGATTCAATGAATGTATTTATGGGCAAAAAATGATTGTATTTGCGGTACAACTGATCGACACTTCAGTTGTTTGGCAATTGTTTGCGACTCCTCTCGACTCGATTTGGATTCGTATTAATCGTTATGTTATTTGAAAGTATACTCAAAGAGAAGCGAAAGTTGAAGAATGTCTCGAAAGCCAATTGGATTCGATTCAACCGATTCTCTATAAAACAATGGCTTTTTATATCTCTGGTCTTTTCCATCACTTCATTCTTCATATTCTCCCATTTTATGCCAAACTCTTCACTTCACGGGTTTGTAATCCAAACAAAAATTACTTTTCGTTTAATTTGTTCTTCAAATGACAATCAAATCTCGAATCGATTTATAGATTAATCCGAATTCCGCCGAAACCTAAATACAAATGTCATTCAGACGAGACAATGCGGACACCACTGCGTCGGCCGGTGCCCAACAGCCATACCTCTAGTCTTCAGATGCGATTAGATCCGAAAGTCTTGCTTTTTGTCGAAACCCAATACTCGAAACTCGGGAAACAGTTGATTGAGATTTTGGAGTCGAGTCGCTTGAAGTGAGTCAATACTCGACACTTAGAACTCAACTTTGAATTGTCTTTTACTAATCGTTGAATTTGTTTTAATTGCAATTGAGGTTCAAAGTGGAGATTCCGGGCAAGAGTTTACCGCTTCTGACAAACCTCGATAGGGGAAGGTTTGCAGTCATTATATTCGAAAACTTTAATAAATACTTAAATATGAATAAATGGAATCGAGAACTGCTCGACAAGTATTGCCGCGAATATAGTGTCGGAATAATTGGATTTCTACTTCAGACCAATGAGAAGATGACTGGCATTCAGTTGAATGGCTTTCCTCTACACATCGACACAGGCGTTGCAATCAAAGACTATCGACTCAACCCGTTGTCGTCGGCATTACGTCTATCCCGTGCCGGAGAAGTTCATTTCGGAAACCTTCCCGGAGAGGATTGGGTGATATTCACTTCCAATCACACCTCTTATCAGCCGTTAGGTCAGGCGTTCCTCCAAAACAATGACATCGACTCCTATCTGAACGAAGAGATTGACTATAATTATAATTTTATTCATAAGAAACAACTCGTGACTACAGTTATTGAGGTATTGGTTGAGATATTTATAGTTTGTTTAGTAATAATTAAGTGGTTCTGTGCTTAGGATCACGGGTTATACGACGGCATTCAGAGAATTCTATTCGGGAGTGGATTGACGTTTTGGATTCACAAACTATTACTTTTGGATTCAATATCATTCTTATCGCACGGAAAGCTTATTCTTCCTCTTCAGCGCTATGTCCTCATAGACATCGACGACATATTTGTTGGCGAAAAGGGAACCCGAATGAAGACAACGGATGTCATCGAATTACTCGATTCTCAGAGACGGCTCAGTTTTCTCATTCCGGGCTTTCGATTCAATTTGGGTTTTTCGGGCAAATACTTCCATAAGGGGAACGCCGACGAGGACTATGGCGATGACCTATTGCTGGGTTTGATTAACATTTGTTTTAATTATTGGTTTTTAGCAAATGTTTAATCTATTTGTGCAGAAAATGCAAACAAGTTTTGGTGGTTTTGTCACATGTATTCACACACTCAGCCCCACCTCTACAACAATATTAGTATTTTGGAAAATGAGATGAAAATGAATCGCCAGTTCGCTCAGGTATGCAGTATTGCATTATTTGATTGTTTTTTTTACTTTTTTACTAATTCTTATTAAATAACTCACAGAAACAGAACATACCTCTTGACTCCGGTTACTCTATAGCACCGCATCATTCCGGTGTATATCCAGTTCACGAACCACTTTATGACGCGTGGAAACAGGTTTGGAATGTCCGGGTGACCAGTACTGAAGAGTATCCACATTTAAGACCCGCCCGTTTGAGACGTGGATTCATTCACAGAGGGATTATGGTCTGCAGTAATGGTTATATGTTTTGATATATCTTATAACTAACGTCTGCCCAATATTATTGATTAGGTATTGCCGCGACAAACATGTGGTCTCTATACGCACACTATATTCATTGACAAATACCCGGGCGGTAGGGATAAGCTGGAGAACAGCATTAGAGGCGGAGAACTGTTTTATTCATTTATATTTAATCCCGTAATTGATCCAAAACTGATTTATAGATTCAAAACAATTGCTTTGATTTTTTATTTATTTCCAAAACAGATAAACGTATTTATGACTCATCTGTCGAACTACGGCAACGACAGACTAGCGCTCTACACATTCGAATCGGTGATTAAATTTGTCCAGTGTTGGACTAACCTCCAACTCTTCACTTTACCACCGCTTCAATTGGCGACAAAGTATTTCCAATTATATCCCGAAGAAAGAGATCCGATTTGGATGGTATGTATAGTCACTAAATAGTCACTTATGAAAGAGCTATAAAACTAATTGTAATTCGAATTTCGAATCGATTGCCAGAACCCGTGCAATGATAAGCGACATCACGCCATCTGGTCTTCAACCAAATCTTGTGACCAATTACCGAAGTTCTTAGTGATCGGGCCTCAGAAGACCGGTTCGACGGCATTGTATACGTTCCTGTCAATGCACCCGACAATTGTGAGTAACTACCCGAGTCCTGAGACGTTCGAAGAGATTCAGTTCTTTAACGGCAAGAACTACTATAAAGGGCTGGACTGGTATATGAATTTTTTTCCGGTGCCCAAGAATTCGAGTCCAAGTTATTTGTTCGAAAAGAGTGCCACTTATTTCGACGGAGAGTTGGTTCCAATGCGAGCGCAGGCATTGTTGCCGAACGCAAAACTGGTGGCAATACTGATCAGTCCAATCAAAAGAGCCTATTCTTGGTATCATCACATCAGAGCACATAAGGGCTCGAATGCTCTCAACGTTTCCTTTTATGATGTGATCACTGCTAACGACAAATCACCGAAACTTCTTAAAGAATTGCGAAATCGATGCCTAAATCCGGGCACTTATGCACAACATTTGGAGCGATGGCTCACATATTATTCGCCGCAACAGGTATTTGATTCTATAATTTGTTGTTAATTAATATTGACTTTAATTGGATTTATTGTTAATCCGATTGACAGCTAATGATAATAGACGGCGAAGAACTGAAAGCAAATCCGGTGTCTGTTATGAATAAATTGCAAAACTTTCTTAAAATAGAACCGCTATTCGACTACAAACAACATTTGAAGTTTGATCCGAAAAAGGGATTCTACTGTCAATTGATTCATATGAATAGCACCAAATGCTTGGGCAGAAGTAAGGGTAGAGTTTACCCTCCGATGGAAAGTCGAGCCCAGAAGCTGTTGCAATCATTCTATTTGTCGCATAACATCGCTTTATCCAAACTGTTGACAAAACTGCATCACTCCGTCCCCTCCTGGCTCGAGGACGACCTCACCACTGGATATAGTTGACCGGAACTCGTTTTCGAGATTATTTTTGTGCCATTAGTTCTATATTGTGAGTCATTTACAGACAATCTTTTAATTTTGGATAAAACGACTAATTAGTTGAGTTCTAACTAATTTCAATCGCCGGACAAAACATTTTTGATAATTAAAGCTAAGTTTATAAGCGCTTAAAATTAATTTAATTAGCCTTACATACAATTGCGGCAATTATATCTAATTTTATGATCCAGATACAATTGCATCTTTTAAACTTAATTTTATCAAAAATTACAAAATTTATTTTTGCTATTTGTCATCATTTTTAGATTAAAAATAGTTTAATATAACATTTTTGTTTTTTATGTTACTTTGATTTGAAACAATATTTAATTCATAAAAACAAATAATAACTTAAAATTGCAGGTTCCAATATGTTTCTAGTAAAATTTGAACTATCTAAGTATAATTATTACATTTTCAGTTGTGTTATTAGTTAAAATATTTTAGAGATAATTTAAACTAAATTTAGCCGATTTTAAAATTAATAATTGGCGTATATTGCTATTTTGGATCGAAACATGTTTCTTTTATGAGAAAAGTATATTATTATTTTTTGCCATTATATCTAGATTTTAGATCTGGGTGCAATTATACTTAGGTGCAATTGCGTAGATTCTAATTGACCTAATTTGTCCGAAAATCACTTATAATTGCGGCAATTGTATGCGAGAGAATACGGTAATATGTGATTTGTTCTAAACATAGATAGTTATCCAAAAGTTATTAACTATTTTTATCTGTTAATCAATTTTATGATTTTGTTGTCACTATTGATCATATTTATCGAATTAATCGAAAATGTTTTCATAATTTATTAACTTTTTTATATTGCAATTATTTGTAAGATTTATTTGAGAACTCAATTACTTTTTAAATTAGAATGTCCAGTTTTTGAATTAACAAAACTATTTGTTTAACAATTAGATAATTATAGTTTTAAATTTGAAATTTACTTTTGATGTCGAGCCGGTATCAAAAATATAACTTTTTACGTATGAATTGAGATTAACTTAAGCCAAAAGTTATTAAAAATTAGTTTTGTTTTAAACAATAATGACAACAAACCCATAAAATAATTAAATAAAACATTAATCTATACTTCGCTCAAACAGTTAGTCATCAATTTGAACAATCATTCAGTGTTTTAGTGTTTGAAATACGGTTTTTATAATTGTTTTAAATTTGATATAAAATATTTGATTTAATATTCGATTGAAATTCATATTCCAAATCAGTGGTCAAACCTATTCCGACAATATTTCTAAAACCTTTAAAAATACAAATAATATATTCCTTTAATTTAAATATTAATATAACTTCATTTAATACCCGGACCATAATTTTAATTAATTTCTTATATGTTTTAAAATAATTAATGTATTTCTTGCGTTAAATTATAGTTATTTATTTGGAATTAATTCAAATATAATTTATTTTTATAAATCTTTATATTTTGACTCCAATCAGCAAATACTAGAAATTAGTTTATATTTGAAGTTCGAGTTATGACCAAAATTCTTGTGATTCAAATCCGCCCTTAATTTACATAAAGAGTCTATAATTTAAAGATTGCTTTGACTCAAACCTAACAAACTGTGCTTTAGGTAAATCGAACCGATTTTACATCAATTCGATTCAACAGTTTCGCTATTTTTTGCGCAAAACTTTAATTATTTTTTTAAAGAAATTAATTGAATCCCATATCAGACTTATTTGAACTTTTTTGTACAAAATTCTGTTCAATTGTGTCCACCAATCAAATGAATCCAATCATTATTATCGATCACTTCATTCCTTTATTTTAATTTTATTTTATTCGACTACGCGTTCAGACAATTGACTAAAACAGCGGAAATGCTCTGAATTTCAATCAAAACAACGAATTATTTGCTGAATAATTGCTACGATTTTGATAATTACTTCAGTTGTCGAAAGTTCAAAGGCTTTCAAACAAATTCTATTTCAAAATCTCGAAAAAAACAAATTAAAACTCTTTTTTCCCAATTTTTTATTCGCGAATTCACTTGAAGTTCAACCAAAAGATCATTTTTTAAATTATCGACTTTTAAACCTATAATTCTGGTCTCAGACCAAACAGTGCAGAGAATGCACTGAAACTCAAGTTTTATGAATAGACGCGAATTGAAAAACTGAATTCTCATCGAATATTATTTCAATTGTAGCTAACAATTAGGTTACTTATCTTGCTCACTGCGTTATCAAATATTATTATTATTTTTAAATAGCCGAACAAAGTAAAGAATATTTATATTAATTTTAGCAGCAAATGGGGGTGTTAAGGGAAGTTTCTAATTTATAAACTCTAATAAGATTGCAATTTTTACAATAAATTATAATATAAAATCTAATATTTTAATCTTATTAATAAAAATGTCTATAAAAATTAGCTTTGAAATACTTGCTATTTGAATCAAAATGTACTAGTTTCATTTTTTTAGTTTGCAAAATATGTTTAGGATTATTTTTAATTATACTTACACTGTTAAATTATTGCAAAAATTACAATTTTATTTGAATTTATATTAATATTTTAGTCAGAAACCCCCTTTAACACCCCCATTTGTGGTTAAAACCAACATAAATATTTTTTATATCTTTCAACTAAATTAAAAAATAGCAATAAATTATCTTAACACCGTGAACAAGAAAAGTATCTCAATTGTGAGAAACGAAATTTTTTAAAATAAGAAAATGAGAAAAAAGTATTGTTTGAAATCAAAGGATTATATACTGAATGTAAATAATAGGCAATGTTTTGAATCGATGTTAAATTAAAGCAATGCTTTTTGTAATTGAATATTTGTAATTGAGTCTAATTTATAGAAATTTAATTAAATTTGTTAAGTTTGTGCCATTTTATGTATATATTGTTTTATATATAACTATTAATTGTAAAAATGTATTATATCTTATAATTAAAACTAAATGTTGCAATCAATCGACCGATTGTTTTGTTGGATATACTGTACAATACTTTAAAGTTTTGTTTGACATATATGTGATTTGTGTCTATATTTGCCCTAACATTCAAAATCGACACTTTAACCATATTTTTGTAAAACAATAGAGAGATTGAGTTCGAGAGAGAGTCTGGAAATTGCAATTAAGCGCAACATTTCATAGTTTTGCGAACAATAGATGTTTTGTGAACTAAAACATATCTTTAAGTCATTCTAAATACAAATACTCAACGGATTCGCTAAACCCAAACGTCATTAAAATTTTTGCTAAACTTTATAATAAAATAGAGTTTCAAAAAAAAATACATATTTATGCTAAATATATTGCTAACGGATATACGAATATACTCTACAATAAGTGTCCGAATGTTTAACTCAAATCAAATTAAATTCGAACTCAATTGCAAACGAATGTTAGAATAAATCAATTTATTATTTAATTAATTATAAACTTGCAAGATTTGGCAATTTTTATGCAATTAATGTTTTTTTGATTTATTGCATTTTATATTAAAACTGTTCAAACATTTCATTAAAATATTATAGGAAAACATGTTTTGGAAATTAAAAAAATTACATTAAACCCGAATAATAAATATAATTGTTTTGAGTTCTATAACTGTTGTATAAATATAACAATCGAAGAAATGTGAGGAAAAAGAGCAAAGTTTGACACTTCGAGCAAATGTAAGAAATAGCATAAATAGCATCCATTACTAGATTCGGTTGACTAGTGGTGTAAAAAGGGTTCTCTCGAGTCTCGGTTCCGTCAAGAGTGTCATCCCTTTAATAACTGTCGGTTGAGAACAGTTGAGAATATTTTCGGCTAAAAGAACAGTCGATATACATGACTGACCTCTCATTTTCATTGATCGCTTTAAAACTAATTCGTGAATAATATTATGACTTAAAAAACTAAAAATCTTTAAAAATTCATAGAATCCAAAAATTGATTAGAAATTAAGTCAATCAAACGTTTTGTGGTTTATATAATAGCGAATACAAGAGTCGAATCTGTTTCACATTCCGATTGCAGTTTCGACTCCACTTACAGACAAATGATCTTTTTGTGCATTTGAATGGATATTTGAAAATTATATTTAACCCATATTTCACATCAAATTCTAATAATTTATTCAAATTATTTGTTTGTCATATTAGACATTATTCTCAAACATCAAAAGTTTGAATAATCTGATTCTTAAGATATTATTTAGGTATTCAATATTGAATATATATGTTTTGGTTTATAAACTGCGTTTTTCTGTTTATAAACAATACTATTAATATCTAGTAATAATGATAATAATAATAATATCAAACTGTTTTAAAGGCTAATTATTTTTATTGCAACAAATTTAATATTTAGAAAATAATATATAATCTTTATTAATTATTAATTTTAAGAATAGCTCCAATTCTAATTTTTTTTCGCCCATTAATATTTTCACATTAAATTTGACATTGAATTTATTATTTATATATGTGCAAGAATAATTTTAAATTAAATTAATGTAACTACAATTCTATAACGATATCAAATTAAAATTATAAATAGATTGACGAGATTGTAGTAAAAGCTAAATTTATATAAATTGGTTTAAAACTCAAAATATTAATCAAATGTTAAGACAAAGTGGTTGAATAACAAGTAGAATTTGGCATATTGTTTTTATTAATAATTTTTGCAATTTAACTGAATTTAACACAGTTTTTTAATATTTTAATTTTAGTTTAAATCGTAAAAAATATTAGAACTGTAAAATATAAAGTAATTTAATTTTTAAGACAAAAAACTGTGGAGGGTATTTTTTGAAATTTTAAAGTGATTTTGTGGTATTCTGCTTTTGTCTAATTTGGTTTTTGGCATTTAAAACAAAATTTTATATTAATTTTGATTTATTAATTAATTAATTTAAATTATGTTTATATTTAATTTATGATTGCACTAATTCAACAACTTAGAATTAAAAATTATTAGAGTACTTATATATTTAAATTTGTAAGCTGAAAATATAATTAAATTTAAAATTTATTCAAATTAATTTTTATTTTTAAATTAGTTATTCAAAATTTTGACTTTTTTTTGTTAATAACTTATTATAATATAATAATTTGATTACAATAATAAGTTAAACAGGTACAGTCGAGGTATGGGCCAAAAGTAAAGTAGTTTTTGGCAAAGTGTTTGACATTTTTTAATTTCAATTTTATTAATATATTACTTTTTCAACATGACTTTTATTTTTTAATTTTATTATATTATTATTTGTATTACACTTACGAGAAAAGTAATAAATAAAACAATATTATGTTTTAATCATTTAATATAAATTTACTTTAATTTTTAAAAATGAATAATATTTATAAAATTTATATTTTCTTCAAAAATTCGGATTTATATATAAACTGAAAATTATTAGTTTTTATATAGTACTAAAATTTAATAATTTTAACAAATTTTAGCATTCAACTAATTGACAAGTACTAAACATTGAAAAATAAAAATCAAGTCGAATAAAGTGACATCAGTTTAAAATTAGACAATTTTTAGAGTACTTAACTTTGGCCCATACTTAAACTGCATTTTATAACAAATATTTACAGTAATATTAATAATTAATTTGTTTTAACAAAGTTAATTAGAGAAGCTGTTAAACTTTAATTTTTGTTTGTTTGCAAACTAATCTTTGTTAGTAATAGCAATAATAGTAATAAATTAGTATTGAATTTACAATAATGATTTTAAAATTCGTTTATTTATTTATATTTTAATAAGAACTGCATTCACTTTGATTGAATTACTAAATTAAGTGACTTATCAAATATATTCATCAATATATCATTCCTGGTGAAATTTTTAAAAGGGCCGAAACACTCGAGTTGTAAATATAATAAAATTATTAATTATTTACTACTAATAAATCTAATGATTTATTTAACTTAATCTTCAAATATTATATAAAATATGTTAATATAAAATACAATTTAACACTATAATAATTATTCAGTCTGTTGAAGTGTTTTAAATAATGTTTAAATTAATTCAAAATTTCCGATTTTGTGTATTATAATAAAACATAGAGTCAGTCATCCGATTGTTTTCTCAATTCTATTCTTTTTTGGCTCAAAATAATTTAAATCGATTTATAAATGATATATAAACTGCAGTTAGAAGGAGAGAGGGAGGGAAGAGAGAGAGAGAGAGAGTCGGTATATTCGGGAATCCGATGTATTCCTTAACTACTTATTGTTGAAAATTCGTAACAATTATGTTCTGTTCCCTCCTTTACCTCCTTTTCTGTTTGACATTGACCTTCCAATACAGGTATATAAGCCCAAAGTCGGTCACACTTTACACAAGAATTCATATATTGAGCCAAACAGTGATTCACAACAATCGTATTGTATGTATGAGTCTCTCAAACATCCACTTTATTCCCGACTTACAAGTGATCGGAAATACCAGAATTGAAGCCAAGAATTCTTTGACTGCACAATGAGGAGCGTAAGTACAGTAGTGTTGTATTTCATTTCATTTCAATATATAATTTATTATTGTTTAGATATTTATGTAAAAAATGTTAATTATTAAGAGTTTTATGTAATAAAGAAATGTTGAATTTGTTAACTTTTAAAATTAGAAAATTTTTATAATAAGTTTTTTACACTATTATAATATTAGCCCGGAACAAATTTCAATATAACATAAATACTGCTATTATTTGTTTCTTGCAATAGATTTTAATTAGTTATTCATGACAATATTTAATTATTATTAAAATCAGTAAATTTGTTTTAAAATTTATATATTTAATTGTTGTTTTGCTAAAATATTTTTAAAAATTGCTGTTTTTAAACAAATGCGGTTTTAATAAATATTTTTAATGAAAATTATTTTTAAAATATATTGTTAAAATCTTTTAATGCAAAAATAACAATAATAATAAATTTGTTAATAATAATAACACAATAATCATTAAACAAATTAATAATTTTAAAATGTCAAAAAATAGTTATATCAATGTTTAAAATGTTTAGCTATTATAACATATTTAATGAGTAATACAATTTTGACAGTCACATTTGACAGTGATCAATTTTAATTAAGTTATTTTTAAATTTAGAATTATTTACTAATTTAAAGTAATAATCATAATCACAAAAATGTGATACAATTCAAATGTATAGAATATTAATTACAAATTTATATATAATAATCTATGATTTTATAAGTTGTAAGTTTAGTTTGACTTAGCTTCAAATAGAATTAACCTAGAACTTTACTAATCATTTTTGAAAATATGTGAATAAAAACTGAATTTAACTGACATTTTTGAAAAAATCTAAAAAAATTTCTAAAAAATTGACCCAAATTTTCCGCTCTTCTAATTGTAGGTATAGATAAAGTTATTATTTTATTCAAAGTCTTCTCAATTTTTTCTATTGAATTTAAATTACTTTTTCAAAATTTTTTTCTTTGAAAAAAGTTGTATATTTTTATGCATTTATGCGAAACTTTTGAACTAATTTATAAGAATTTAGTTTTTAGTCATTCGAAGTTTTAAATGTTTTTTAAAAATAAATATTTATTAGTCTGTGTTTGCAATGTTTGAAATTCGCAAACTTTTTAAAATTAAATAATTTTAAAAACAATAAAATTCGCACTCAATTAAAGTTTAGTAATTTATTGAATCCGTTGCTATAAATCATATCTGAGTCTTAGATCTGATCGAAAACAATGGACACACAAAGTGTCCTCAATTCGAAACTATCGAATTAGGCTCAAGTGGTTAGTCATTAAGCCTTCTTTGCATACAATCGCGTATGTATTGGAGCGGAAGTATTGAAACATTTCTTTGTCGACATATTCTCACAATATATTTGTCGATCCATTTAATTATTAAATAAAACCATTAATATTCACATTATATGTCGACCGTATTTAGAGTTTTGGGTTTAAAACTGCAAAATAACTCAAAAATAATCTAAACATTGCTAATTAACTAAAATGATAAATATAGAAATTTTGGAAACTATTAGCAAGATAATTTTTCAAAATATAAAACTGGTGTTTAGTTTTTTAAGTTATAATTCAAGACATTTTTATACAATAAATAACAAATTATAACATTTTTTGCGATACAATCTGCACTCAAAAGTCGTTCAAAATTTTAGAAGATTTTGTTGAAAACTGGATCAAGAATTTTGTTGTTAACAAGATTTTTGCTTAATTACTAAATAAAGATTTATATTATTTTATTATATTTTCTGATATTTCAAATAAATTTAAAAAATATAGAGCATTTAAATATTTACCGGATTAAAACTAAAAAAACTTAATTAACAAACTTTTCAAATCATATTTTTAAAGCCAAGAATATAATATAATATATTTGTAATATAAATTAATAATCAATAATTTGATTTAAAAAATAGTATAGAAAATCATTTATCAATATAGATAGAGTAATAATCGATCGATTTCTGTAATATAATTCATAATAATTATAGGAATAATAGGTTGAGCTGAGCCTCACCTTTAAATACAATTTCAAATGACTATAATTTCCAACTTTAAAATAATTGCACTGGGGATTTGTGCAGTTCAAAGTTATCAATTGATAGGATAAAAATTGTGTTTTAGAATTGATAAGATACAGTATTAACTTTATTTTGGGACCATAAAATTTGTTCGTGTTTGACTATTGTTCGTATTTTACAAATATCTTTACTGTGAGATAACTTAAACATGAATTACTTTTAACATGTTAAAATATTTCAATTTTAAAAATAATTAATTTGAATAAACTTTTCAATCCTTCAGATTCGGCTCTTTTTAGCTCTGGTTTATGTAATCAGTAAAAGCAAATCAGAAGTGAAATCAAACAAATTAGTCGAAAGTGAAGTCAAATACGTCGGGCCTATAGTCTATTCGGATGAAAAGCCGCCGATTGTGTATTTTCCGACTCCGCCGACCACTTCATCCGCACAAACTATTAATTTTAATAAACAAAACATATCTTTAAATGAGAACAATGTAGAGTACGTCCCGTTCCCATACCAGGAGCTGCCGGTTCTGATCTATAAGTCGAAACAGAACCCACCCATTCATGTCGTTTCTCAAACTAAACAAATCGATGAATCGAATCAATCGAATAATAGTTTGATTATTGATAAGCGTTTGGGTGAGACGGCTAGTGGTGGTAATCCAAGAGGAGGCCGGGCTCTCAAGTGGTCCAACTTTAAGCTCTTCAATGATATACCGCTTGTAATGAAAACCCAGAAATGGCCGAACACTGAAAACAATGCTTTTAATTCAATGTCCACTCAATTGATTGATATGAATAACAACTTGTCGTTAAGTTCGGGCAATATTCCGCTATCTCTGGCCAATGCACCGCATGTCGTCTATTCAGGTCATCCGCCAATTCATGTCTTTCCGCAACCGATTATCATAAAAGAGCCCGAATTGACGAAAATGAGCACAAAGTCGGACCCGTTTCAGAAAAACCGAAATTCCGGCGACACTTCAATGTCGGCTTCAAATAAACACGAAATCACTGCCATTCCCACCCAGTCTTCGAGTCAGTTCTACGCTTATGGCGGAACTCCACTCGGCTCGGGTAGTGCTAAGAGCTATGGCTTTCGGGTCAAGACTCGGGGCAACAAACAGGACACGGATTACTCGAGTTCTCATAACTACGAGAATTACGACGACTCCTATTCGCCACAACATTCCGACGGCTCTTCTGACTCACAATCTGAAGATAAAACCAAATTTAGACCGACTTCTCAGTACTCGAATTCGATTAATTCCGATTCAAATGACGAACAGTTCGACAAAGACTACGAAAGACCAATCGAGTCGTTCTCGAGAGAGAAGTCGCGAGAAAAGTATCCGAAGTATTGGAATGATTTCGATTCAGACAACGGATGGCTTTCTTCGCTAATGGGTTACAACCGTTGGCCGACCCGTAGTCGACGGCCTCTCACTCTTAGTATAGTCAACAGTCCGACGAACGAACAGTTGGTTTTTGCCACTTCGGCCACTAATCCGATGGATATGGAGAACATGGCTCTAATGAATCCCCATCTGCGCCACAACGGGTGGATCACCGGAATCAATGGCGTCCGTCCGACGGCCTCTGCTCTCAGACCTGTCTATTCGTTGAGTAACCTATTCGGGTATAGACGCCCTCACATACCTCCGCCACCAAACCCATACTATGCGCGCTTCAACCCGGGTCTGGCGCACGCGGGCACCAGTATGGCACCAGTAGCTTTGAAACAAATGGGCTTTGGACCACCAGTAATGAGTTTGCCGAGTGTTCCCTATCAGATGAGACTCCCGTTCTCACCGTTTATGATGTATGGCTATAGACGGCCCCCAATGGGCCCGTCGGGTGATCTTGCATTTGCTGAAAGCAATCGCAACACAAGTTATGCTAAAAATAATAAAAGGGTTAAACTCAAGGATAACATTCAAATGTCGGGATCGCACTTCAAGCCAAGTATTGTTATGCCATCGGCCATACCTACCATTCCTAGCATTACAATGAGTGCTTCGGCTCAGAACAAGCCACCAATCATTATATACCAGGGACTGAGGCCTCCGGTGCACGTCTACAAACAACCAAACCATACAACTAAACAAAACTCTGAGATTCCGTTCAACTCTATTCCGGTCTTCAATGCGTTGCACGAATCCAAGAATCAAATTCATGAGTCGGGAGCTGGGGCTGGGGGTACGACAACCACATCCACTCAAAGCCCTTACTATCAGTTCTTCTCGACTGAAGAGCCGAATGATTTTTATGATAAGAATTACAAAACAAGTTCTGCGCTCTATATCAGTGAGAACTCAGCCTTTTCTCCCAGACTTGTGAACGACGACTGGATTCCAGTCAAACAAACCATTACTAACTTAAAAGATAGTGATCTTAAAGCATAAGATTTCGAATTATTTTTAGCTTTAATTTGTAAAATATTTTTTATTTAAGGGGAATAATGATAGGAATTCATAATTTTTAGTCAATTACTTTTTGTAAATTAATTAATCATTTCTCAAATTATCATTACATGAGTTCAATCAAAGTTGTATTGAAATGAATTCTATGTTTTATTTCTATTATTATTGTTTAAATTAATTTTATTTATCTAGTTTTCAAATATTATTTAGCTCTATATAGAAATTTTTAGATAAAATTTTTATTTGATTTCACATTCATTATGAATTGAATTAAATAATAAATAATAAAATTTAAGTATTTTTTTACTTTTTAATATAAACTTTATTCTAAACCATATACAACGGCTGGTTTTAACATTAGAACGGCTCTCTAAATTATCTTCAAAGCTTAAAATCGATTTATTCAGAGATGTTTAGTCAAATCAACTTCAGATTTATTTTCCAACTATGGAATGTTGGTACAAACAAAATGTAAAAAGAATTTTTCAAATATTTTATCGTAATGTTATGTAAAATGTCAAATTCTACATAGACAAATTTAGTATAATTGAAAAATTTTTGAATTGTAGAAATTGTTCCTTGTAAAAATTAATTAGATACATGTATTTTTATTTTTAAAAATTTTAACCTAGAACAATTTTGATCAATACTACATTTTTAAAAATATAATATTTGCCACACTTTTAAATTGAGCATCTTTGGTTGATTTAAAAATCATAATTTTAACATTTTTAATTTTAATTATTAATGCTAGTTATTATTTAGAAAATTTTAAAAATATTTATTAGAAATATTTAAAAAATAAATTTAAATTTGCTATTGAAGATGCCCCTTCGATTTTTGTGCGTTCTGAGTTTTTGGGTTTTTTGACCAAAATTGAGAATTTTTTTTTAAATTGGTGCGAAATCAGGTTTAAATCCAGTTAAATCCAGTGTAATTTTGTCATAAATATACAGGGTTTTAAGCGTTTTTGGAAAAATGCCTCCCATCATATCCCCCTGGATCGGCCTACCTAATTCCTTCTCTCAATTCCGTCGATAAATTATTGAATATATTATAATAAATCAATTATATTGTATTCAGTTTAATAATTTAGTTTGGCTTTACATTAAAGATCAATTTTTATTTTAAATCTAAATTCTATAAATGTACGAAAATATAATAAACATATAATATAAATATAATATAATAAATGTACAAGCTAAATATTAAGTGTAAACTAACTTTTATATGACGTCAACTCTAAATTATATAAAACCAAAACAATGAGAGAGACATCTGTTTGCTATCGATCGCATCGTTCAAAACACGTGTATTTCGTTTGGATTTTAAATTCAAAATAAATATTTTGTTTAATTAGTTTAGTCTAAACTTTAGACTTAAAAGCATTTAAACCAATTATTATAATAATTAAATTAAACTAATTGTAAAAATGAATGAATTAATTGAAGAAAAGACTTTTGATTTGTTTAAAAAATTGTTTCGTTGTATTAAAAGCGAATTAAGTGTTAATTCAATTGATTTAATGTCTAAAGAATTTTCGGAAAATATTTCAAAACAACAAATGATTGCAATTATATCGGAAACCAATTTGTGGACTAAGTTCTTAAGGAAGACATTGAAGACTGCGTTGAGTGAAGAATCCGATGAAATAATTGGTCAAAAATTATTGGAAATTGTTTTGATTTTATTGAATAAATTGTTTGTAAATAAAAAGACATCACTTTTATCGACATTAGAGCTAATAAGCGGTCATTCGATGTTCAATAATATATTGATTGACCGAAAGTATATCGAATCCGGACTTAAGTATCAATTGATTTCAATTTTGAGTATTGTTTACGAAAAAGACATTCAATTATTCAAAGACTACAACAATAACAACGAAATGATTGCAATTATATTAAGCGCTTATAACCTATCGCTGACTAAATCGGATCAAAAACTTCTCAATTTGTTGGCAATGTTTGAGAAGAATGGACTCAATCTATACAAATACCAGCCTTTCCTGTGGGGACTGAACGGAGCGATTCATTACTCGATTAAAAACAAACAAAAAGAATCGATTCTTACGGAACCAAAAATGGATCAAATCTTGTCCTCTATTGACGAAAACCAATTGAAATACACATTAAATAACTTTCCGATCGATTTACCGCTAAATCCGAATCAAGTGATGGACGTATCGGACGGCCAGTTGTTAACTGATCCGCGATTTTTATTACCGCTTTTATATCAGATGCTATCGAACCAATCGGTTGTGAAGTGCCATAAATTCGTGTCTTTTGGATGTCTCTCGTATTCGATCGCATGTCTGAGCAGTTCCAGTGAAGACATGCGATGTCTGGCGTATTGTGTTTTGAGTCGATTCTATTCACATCTCGAAATGGCTTCGTTTCCAAAGGACCGCTTCCTCTGGATTGCAGTCATTGATTGCATCAGAAGTGGCATCACTTCAGACAACGTTCGACTCAAGAGTTTGATCGCAGTATTTGTTATTCGAATAATTGATGTATTACTTCATCCAAACGATAAGATCTACGAATGTGTCAAACGGTTTCTCATAAGTCGTCCGACCATTCAGTTCAATGTTTTGCCCGATTTTTATCAAAACATTTACTCTTCAGACGTCGAGACTCACAAACGTCTTCAACGGTTTGTCATTACTTGGATTCGCGACGGTTTGCGAACTGAAGACGACATCAAATTATGTTTAAAAAGGAATGTCTTCTCAGAACTGATGGCTTTATTTGACTCGCGTTTGAGTGACGAAGAGAACCAGATATTGATTTTGGAAGTATTGTCGCGAACTGGCGCTCAATATATCGGTGCGAAAGCGCTTTGCACTGAAAGCGCACTTTTTTGTTGGTTAAAGAAAACTCTTATTAACGCTAAACACAATTCAAACGCTTCTCTTATTGTGGACCAGATCTTCAAAATTGTCGAAACTGTTTGGCAGACAATAAGTGTTTGGCATTCGTCACACAATAGCGACAAAAGTCAACACTTATTCTATCCGTCATTTTCTTATGAATTAATTGATATTTTTAGAGCTATTATTCAAATCGATTCAGAAAACGATAAAATAGTTAAATATTTCGAAGTTTGTGACCAAATAATATTGTTTCCGAATAATAGATATTTACTTTCATTTATTATCAATAGTTTTCCTCAAAATTAAATCGATTAAAGTTTATGTTATTTTATATTTAAAAATAAAGTCTGCATTTGTGTTTGTGCTTGATAATTATTTTGCAGATTAAAAATCTATTTGTTGTAAAATACAGTTAACTCAATTCGATATAAACCAAAACAAACTGAACTTTGACAAAAATGGACGAGCACACAATTGGAACCAATTGGAACTCGAGCGTAATCTTGACTGCATTTAGTATTTTGAGGCTTTAAGCAGTTATTTAATTAAGTCATAATTATATATAATATTTGCGAGAATAACATTTTCAAATATTGAGTCAATTAATAGATTTATTTAATTAAACTCAAATAAAAAGAATATATTAAATTATAATCAAACAATTGAAATGTCGATCTAATTCATGTCACGATTTGATTGCAGTAATTGATTTCAAAAGACAATTACATTTATGTAGTATTTATTTGGTTTTTTAATTTCGGATTTTAACAATCATTGAAAGCGTACACAAGATCATTTTATATCTAATGCTATCGTTAATTAAGCACTACTTTATAGTCAATTAAAGCCCACATTACCCACACTACACTACAATATACTCTTGTCATTAAAACGTTAAACTATAATCAGGCTACTTTGCTTAATTGAAGGGAATAACTAAAATAAATTTGAAACTTAATAAACTATCAAGTTTGGATAAAGTTTGAATAAATTATCATTGCTAGAATTTTTTTAAAATAGACGAATAGAATTTTTATGTTTTTTTAACAAAAGGAGTTTTCTGAAATATTTGTTTAGAATAAAGGAAAATAATTCAAATTAGCTTGATGCTTCGATTATTTAGCTGAATACTCAGTGTGTACACTGAAACGCAAACAAATATAGAATTCAACTAAAACAATATTAACTAAAAACTACATTTATTTAAATCAATTATGAAATATAAACTCAAATGTCGAAGTTTATTTTTAGATATATTGATATATTTAAATGCTTAACACTTTGAGACAGTATAGAGTCTATACTATACGTTTTGTCGAAATATATAACATTAAAAATTCTGCTCTAATTTTTGCAATAATTTAACAAAAGATGAAATTATTATTATTATTATCAAACTCATTAGTGCTTTAAAATGAATGTTATGTTGCAATTGAAACAGAATATTCAGAAAATTAATTAGAAGTTAAAAAAAATTAATTATATTTCGGATTGAAAACAATGAATTGTTAGGTAAAGAGGAATAAAAATATTATTTGTTTGCTATTAGAATAGAGAAAAGATGTAATTGTTTTTTCATTAATTTTATGGATTCTGATTTCTGACAAATATTTCAATTTATTCGTAACTCGAGTTGAGGTCATCCGAACATAACGCCTGACATACTGGCACAGACTCATCAGGATATTCACTATTGTTCACTACTGACTCTTCAGTTTTAATTCATATCTATTGTTGTTTGTCTTGTTATATCGGATCCATTACTTACTTATACTCTATCTTTTAAACCATATAAAAGATACACAAACTTAGAGAAGAGTCACATAAAGAGTAATTATTTGCCGCATGTATGTGAACGAAGAGTATCATCACTTAAAAACTAATTTTATTATAAAAAGACAGTTTTAAAACTTAAACTTAAATCAATTAAAATAATAAACTGGTTGCTGAAGTAGTGAGGATTAGTTTTTTAAAATCAATTATTTGAACCAACTTGGAAACTAATTAAAAAAACATAAAGTAATGTATGAATAGAAGTGATTTGGCATTCATTCAAACTAATGGATATAATGGTATTGATGAGTACGGTATGAAATGGTGAGCAAAATGTTAATTAAATTTTTTCTCTCTTTTTTTTCATCTGAAGCTAAAAGCAGTCTTTTACTCAATTTTGAGTTTATGTCTATTATTGGAAATATGTTGTAATCCAGATCTGGAAAACACCAGTAATTCGAGTACTGACTCATTGGAGTATAACTCAGATATAGACAAAACAGATTTGAGCCAATCGTATGAAAATCATATTCCAGAAGATTATCCAAATTATTCGCAAAACTCTCCACAAAGTATCGACTATGAGATTCAAGAACCAAGAAATACATTCAAACCAATTGTTCCGTTTGGTTATGATAACTATAGAGAGACTTCGGCTCCAATGCGACCGTATGTGCATAGATATCAACCCTATGTTATGCCATCGGATCAAATCCAATCGTTTGCTCCAAAGCCTATGGAACACCAGATAAAACAACAACCGGTTTATGCAAACCTTTATTGGCGTAAAATTGTTTATCCATTTCCCAGACTATCGGCTCAAAACTCTAACGAAAATATAGTCTTTTCGGACAATAATTTCGATAATCTTCAAACCGATGAAAGTAATGTAATTAATAGAAGATATGTTCCACAAAAAGTCTACCGAAGATATTATCGAAATCGTAAACAAAATCCAAGACTCAAAATGGGAAACAGAAGGAAACAAATGATAGCTTATTATCCGATTGACGTTCAATCGCCGCAAAACCGACAAAACCTTAAATATTATAAAAATCCTTCAGTTTATCAAAGAAGACGTAAAGTGCAACCAATTAAACAAAATTATAACAATTATAATGGAATTAACTCATTATAATATATTTAGTTTACACTTAATAAGTTATATCTTTGATTAATAAACTAACAGATTTTTATTGGAAAAACTTGACACTATAATATTAATATTACAATAAATATTTATAAATGTATTACTGAAACAAATCACATAAGCTATGTTTTAATATGTCTAATTTACTTTAAATTTAATTATTATTTAACTAAAATCAAAATTTGTTTTATGATAATATTTATTGTAACAAATTTTCAAATGTATAAATTATTATTTCAAATTATAGTGATTTATCATTATTATTATTACAGAGTAGAACTATAAAATGTATTTTGTTGAAAAAGTTTTTATTTTGATAAAATAAATTACAAAATTATTGCAAAAAATAACACAAAAAATTTACTAGGTCTCTATTCCAAAAATTTAAAATAGATAGAACTACTTTATTTTTTCAGTAAAAAAAAGTTGGCTTTAGTTCGTATAACTTATTAAAATTTTGATCATTATTTATAAATTATAATAGTCTTAAAATTGATATATATTTCAAACTTTCTTATTGATATAAATAATTGTTTATTAATAACAATTTAACAAATTTTTAATTGAATTAAATTAAATAGTTAAATTATTCTTACTTTGAGCTTATTATCAAATATTCTGAAAAAATATTTTAATCAATATAAATTTGAAAACAGTTACAAATCTAAGCAAATGAGCCAAATGAGCCAATTGTGATAGTTAAGCCTAATGGCAATTAGCTTTAACCAACTCGTTTCCAAACACGAATGGCTGTATTTTTTGGTCTATTCTCTCCTTCGGATATATGAATGTAGAAATCTGAAAGAGCTTTAGCCGGAACCAAATTAGGAGACCAGCCCTCACTGAGCACATACTGGCGTCCCTGCACTTTGTGGTATTCCACGTCCACCAGTGCCGCAGACATTATGTTTGTAATTCGAGAATTGTTTGCTTTTTGTATTTCCCCAAAAGGCAACGAATTTTTTCCTTCAGCTCTGAAAAATAGTCCGGAATATTGGGCCGTTATGTTGAGCCAGTGCTGCTTTGGCCACATAATGCTTGGCTCCAATTGGTTCGGCAATTGAATATATATAAACCCAATTGGAATCGGAGTTAAATTGGTATTCAATGATAGATTTTTAGTGATTTTATTGGAAAGTATTTCTACAGTTCTGTTAACCAAACTAATAGTCATATTCTGTTCAATAATCAGTTTCTGTTGTTTATTGACTTCTTTTTGTAATCTTTGATTGACTTCATTCTGTTCTCTCATATGTTCTTCAAGTTTAGACAAATCTACAGTTTTGACCAAATCTTTGATTATATCGGCTAAAGCATTGAGAGTCCATTCCGGCCTCTTCTGACAAGCGATGAGAGCCCTGCGCCGACAGGGCTCGTCACTCCACTTGCCTAATGTGATCTTTGATAGAGACATTTGAACACAACTGTTGTATCCAATCAGGTCTGCACTTCCTTCCGCCCAATTAGTAAACACAAACTCCGAATCCCAGGACTTGAGTGCTAATTCATGTATATTCATACCCATCCAAACCTTTTCCGATACATTATTATATTTACTTAAAGCCTTTTCAACGAATATCTGTTCCTCTTTTGATCCAATGCTAATCAAAGTCGCCTTTTTATCCATTTGAGTGCATATTATCTTTGCTTCTTCTTCTGTTCCCAATTTGTTTACCACTTTAAAACATTTTTCGTTTTTATATGGAATCCAATCTTTGCCACAAATATTCAAATCAATCGGTTCTTTGTTTTCAACTAATTTTTAAACAAGAATTAATTTTAGAAAAATAATCAAAATAATCAAAATTTATACCCAATGTAAACACAAATATGAATAAAATCAAAAATAATATATAATTCATTTTTACAAAAATTCTATATAAAATAAAATTGTATTTTAATTCCATTTATACTATTTAATAAAAATTAAATAACTAATTAATTTGATTAAACTTTAATATAATTTATGCTAAATTTAAGTAGGTTAGTATTTTTAATATAAACATTTTTACGTAAAATTAGTTGATACTAATAAAAAAGTTTTAATTTAAGATAATTTACACGAATTAAAGCATATTTAAAAAAACAAATGGCAAAATTCATGTTAATTGTAAAGTATCTTATTTTTAATAAATTTCTAAATACAAATTTAACATGAATAGAGTATTGTATATTTATTAGAAGGTTATATATTCATTTATTTAATAAAAATATAACTTTATATTTGTAAAACAAATCGAATTATGTTATGTTTTGTTATATTTTATTTGATATAAAGTTTTATTCATAAGTGATGAATTAAAACAAGACAAATTTTACTTTTAATATTTGTATAGGTTTGGTTTGATAATTGGATTGGTGTTAAATCCGGTTTAAATCCAGTTAAATTAACTAAATTTAGTTTAAATCCAGTTAAATTAGGTAAAATTTTATCATAAATATATAGAATATAGCCTTTTTAGCGTTTTTTGAAAAATCCCTTCCGTGATATCCTTCCTTAGATTTTTGGCCAAATTTTTAAGGAAAATCCCTACTCTGATTCCCCTGGATCGGCTTACCTTTTCAATCCCTGGATTTAAATATGACTTTAATTATTTATTCTATCAAAGTTTAAAATTAAAAATATACTTGAATTTAAATATAGTAATCATTTTACATTTAATTAAAGTTAAAAATTTAAAGTTAGATATAAAATGTAAAAGTTAATATATTTATACTATGGCTATATAACAAAAATTTAATTAATTTTTTGATTAAAAAATAGCCGTGGTAACTTTACTAATTAATAATCAATCTTACAACATCCAAAATTAATTATCTAATTCTTATTTATTATAATAAATAATTTTTATTATAATCACAACTTATTAATTAAACCCGATTTTAACCGTCGGTTAAACACGTTTACAATTTGTTAGCTTTTCTAATATTTGAGATATTCTAATCAAAGCTAGATTTTAATTGGAAATTAAATAACTTAAATGATTTAATGATGCAAGTCTTGGTTTAGAAGCTTCTGTAATGAATATCACATATATAATTGCGGTATATTTTAATTTCAATTTGTTACTAGGAAATGTAAAAAATTTATTTAAATTACAACTAAAAACGCATACAATTTATACTTTTAAGGCAAGTAAAGAAGTTTTATTAGATTCAAAACCTAAGAAATTAAACGCAAAATTTTATTTAATTATTTTTAAATAAACGATATAATGAAGAGACAAAATAAAGAAATTGAGAAAATAAATCAATCAATTTAATAAGAGAAAATATTAATAATATTATTGAGAAAAAAAATCGCAATTCAATTATTGCTTTCACTCTATTTTCCTAATCTCAAAAGTCATAATTTTCAGAAATACTAAAATTTTTTATATTCCCAAAGTTCTAAACATATTAAATAACAATTATTAGAGAAATAATTATTTAGTGTGCAAACGGTATGTAATGTATATAATAATAAATAACTATTTGTAAATTATTAATACATTTTAATCAAAAAATTTAAAATTTTGTTAAAACACAATATGGTAACTCGTTATGGTAAACTAAAAATGTTTACAGAAAAATTCTTATTTTGACAATTCCATATAAATTAAATTAAAACATGCACATAGTAAACATTTTATTTTATAGTTTTATTTATTGTTAAAGTTTTTGAAATCATGAAAAATGGAGATAAACCAAATTATTAATTATTTGTAATTTATATTTATTGTATAACTTGATTAAAAATAAAAATATCTATGTAACATTTTTATTTATTTTATTCTCAAAATAATTTAAAATCTATGAAACTTATAAAATTATTTACTTTAAAATTTATATTGTAAATTTGAATAAAAATAATTGCACAACAATTAATATATTTATTGACATTGATAGAATTGTAAAAGTGAAAATAAATCAAAAATAAATTTTTATAAATTACAGTGATATTTTAACTTAATATATATAAACATATTGTTAGAAAAATAAATTTTAAATAAATTAAAAAATTTTAAAAATATTAATAATGAAAATTCTAACTTACTATTCAATATTTAAAATACTTTTATTTAATAATTTAATATTAAAAAATAAATAATAAATTTTACCCAAATAATAAAAAAAATCGCAACTTAATCAATAAATAATTAATTTAAATTTGATCAAGTTATATGTGTTAGAAAACAAATTAAAATGTTAAAATGCCATTATATAATAATTTATATACTATTATTATTATTATTTAATTATTTTTGTGCAAATTTTAAAAGTTTTAAAACAATTTTTATTCACATGTTTAGTTTAGATTTAATCAATGTTTTAAAATTTAACAATAATTTTTTTTTGTGGGAATATTCTTACTAAAACTATAAGTGTATATGAATAAGATTATTTCTAAATTTATTTTTAACCAGATGTATATTTACTGAATTTTAACGGAAGCGAAATTCTTGAAATATTTTTTCAATATAAGCAAAAATAATTATAAGAATAGAAAAATCAAAATAAAGTCATAGATTATTGTTATTAAAGAAATGGATCGCTTGACTGCATGAGAGGCAAAGCGTTCCGAAGTGTTGGGAACCAAAAGTCTGTCTGTAATAGCAGTTCGGATGATACGACTCGAATGATACCAAACTTTTCTGCTTTTTGCCACTTCTTGTCGAACTGTCTGTCCATTTGAGACATTTTTATGTTATTAAAACACTTTTCTTTACTAACTTTGTTTCCTTTACACAATTCTTTCGATTTGTTCTTTTCAGACAATATTTGGCTAAAGATTTTTGATGAGTTAATCGCTTTATTCAATTCAATTCATTGTATTTTATATTAAACATTGTTTTCGTTTACAGATTTATTCTAAATGTTAATAATTTAAATAATTCTGTGATATATTCGAATATAAAATGATAAATAAAACCAAAATTAATGTAAGTTTTTAATTTAATTAAAATTTAAACTTTATAATTTAAATTTATATTCTTATCATAATATATATTTTTCTTATATAATTAATTAAAATTTAAGTTAGCAAATTTTAGTTTGTATTTTTCTAATTTTATTAAGAATTATTAAATTATTAGAATTGTTAAAATAGAATATTAGAATATTGTTTTTAAAATTTTTACTTTTATTTAAATTTTAATGTAAGTTAATAAAATTTTATTTATTTATTAATATATTAAAACAATAGATTTTCATGCTAGGTCATTTTTATGCTAAGTTTTTGAAATATTTAGAATATTTCTGTAAAGAATTATTTACACATGTTAAAGAGATTTTTGAAACACTGCAAAAACGTTTATCTAAATTTATTTTTAAAATTTACTAGTTTAACTATAAGTATATAAAAAATTATTTGTTGTTTATTTATAAATTAAATTCTTAATTTCTATTGTGACCCTTTTTAGAATCTTAAATAATTGGAAATAGTCAGTTTTTTTTAATAAACAAGTTTATGTGAATTTGTCGGTTTTAATATAACAATAAATTGTTTTGAAAATTGATTATTTTGTAAATATATGAAAACAAATCAATTAAGTTGAGAGAACTTTCAAATCTTAACTCTTAATTATCTTATAATAATACAAAACTTTTTTTTTTCTAAAAAATTGAATTAAGTTTTTGTTCTAAATTGTATTGAATGTAACAAAAGTTTTGTACGGATTGTTCGAAATGAAGTAATTTAATCTATTTTCTGTTCTATTGTTCAATTCATTGACCAATTCATTGATCTATACGTTTCGCATCAAATCAAGTGTTTTGTACAAAAAATGGTTAATAGCTTTCAATTAATTAAAAACACAATAAAATTCTTACTTTTTATATTTTTTAAATAAAGAGTTCAATTTCGATAAATTTTAAAAATAATTGTAACCATACTAAATTTATTAAACACTATTAAAGTAATACATTTTGCTGCAATTAAAAGATTTTTAATAGTTAAAATATGTATATACAAGTATAATTTAATAATTAACAAAGATATCTTAACTAAACAAACTATAACATATAAAGAATTATATATAATTAAACAAGTCCACATTATTTTTAAAAAATTAAGACTTTTAAATAAGATTTTTTCTATTTATTTAGTTGTTTGAAAAAAACTAAACTATATCATTAAATTTAATATATTTTTACTATTAAAAAGCTTAAATGATGAGATTGTTTGGTGAGATAAAAAGTACTTTTACTAAAATATTATTAATATAATAAACATTTGTTATAAGTTATAACATATGAAAAAGTTAGCGAAACTATTATTTAATATAATATAGTTTACAGATGACTAGATTGAGCTCAGTTTAGGCCAAAGGTTGTCAACCGTCACTCGTTGGCACAAACACCACAATTCATGACAGTCTCTAACATCGATGGCATATATTCTTATTCGAAAAAACTAATATTTCTTTAGTCTCACGAATGAGTAAACTTTCAAAAGCGTTCACTTATTGTGTCCGGAATATCATATGAATGGAAAAAATCAAAAATTAAATAAAATGATTTCCCCTCAAAAAAAATATAAATACAATTTACTCAATAAAAGCCAATTAAAGCGGTTTTATATAGTTTTCGCGTTTATTCTGTCACTTCAAGTCTTAGCTTATCATTAAATTTGATTTATTGCTATTTATTTAAGTTTAGATATTTAGATCAAAAATTGTTATAATTTATTAATTATATATTTATAGAATGTCGTCGAATACTCAAAGCACTGGTTATTATCCCTATTGTTACTTCAGAATATCTTCTGTTCTGTTATTTCTGGAACCGATAACAAGCACTTAAACAGTGATTCTTTGCCCAAAATTATAACATTACAAACATATAAAGACTGGTCATCAAGACTGGGCTCTACCGCTAACCAGACAACCCCCCAAACCACTGCATTTGTCTTCGAAGAATCTAAAGACGTCAGAACTACTTATGGCGGACAAAGTGGAATCAATAGGCCATCAATTACGTCAACTCAAGACACAAGCGATAGTATGAGAAAGTCGTTGATTACGGCCCCGAATGCGGAAAACCAAACTAAAAGCAATAACATGAGCGCACACGGCATCGCGGCTCAGGTGCTTTCGCGCATTCTATACATTAGTCCTCTTCTGGCGATGGCCTCCAATGCAGACCCGAGTCGTCGCCCGATATATAACGATTCAATTTACAAAAACAATAAATTTATTCAGAAATTGCCATTAATTGAGTCAATGAATGAGATCGAAACCGAACCCAATGTCAATCAATTGAAATCTGAACGGAAGAGTGCGTCAGGTATTTCATTCCCGACTATTCCCACCACCACTACCGACATGAGTGCTCTTCTCTATGAGACCACTCCCGCGGATGTGCCCACAGAGTATCCATTCCCACATCCGGATGAAGAAGAGCACAACCATCCGAGTGAAGAACCAACCGATTCGTCTGAAGATGAAGAGTCGCCTTCGATGGAAGAGTCGGACGATTATGAAGACGACGAGGAAATGGAATCATTTAGATATCCGGTTAGAGTGACGTTCCAAGACTCAGATGACGAGCAGATGCCCGAACCGGACACTTCGCCGCCATTTGTTATCCCAAACATAAACCTAAATCCGGAGGCAATGAAACAGAAGGGCTGTCGAACTGTAGGGTTTTTATAGAGTTATTATATATTTATATATATTTTGATTTTATAATAAATTGAATTTCAATCAACAGATTGTCAAAGAAGTTCAAGCGATTCCAGTCGACAACGAACTCGACAAACAATTGCCAAACCATAAGAATGGGATTAAAAGAATGAAACGAAACTCTGACGGAAATGGACGCAAATTCACATCAATTGTAATGACCAAAGAATGTCATTTTCCAGACGATGAGAACGCCAGCAGTGAAGAAGTGCCGCAAACTCTCGCTTCAAATACGATGAGTGACTTTAAACCAGATAAGTCGTACCAAACCCCAAGTCCACCCAATTTCGACGAATACGACGAAGACTTTGATTTTAAGCCGCGTTTGACTTACCCTTCAAGTGATTTGAGCGATAGATTAGAACCGAAGTCATCGAATGATCGCAAGAGTTATGCGGATAATCCGATCTTCAGAAGAGATAACTCGGAATATATTCCCCCAAAAGAAGAATTTGATTTCGATGACTCGAGTTATTATGATTTGAACGATAAGCCGAAGAATAGATACCATCAAAGACCTCAAAACGCTCGGCCAAAACGCAACCGACAAAAACAGATGAGCTCTTCTCCATCCAGTAGTTATGACTTCGATGACGAAGAGTTTGGTCCTCAGCCCCGAAAAAGGACTCAAATCACTCAAACCAACTCAAAGAGTAGGCAAAAGAGACCAAAGGTCTACCAAAACGAAAGGAATGGTAGGAATAGCAGAAATGGCAAACATAAGAAACATCAGAGAAAACCGAAGCGCAAACCGAAGAAAATAAACAGAAGTTTCGCTTTTTTCAGGAGAGCCGAACCCAAGGAAAAAGATCCGAATGAAAGCGACTATTCGGTCAGTTATGGCAGAGGAAACTTCCAATCATTTTCCGATTCTTATGATTCCGACAAAGACGGGCCGAGGAGTCCGGGGAAGAGTCGTTCCGTCAAATATGACAAATAATTATATAATTGATTAATTATTTTTGTATTTTATTTTTTGTAGATAATCACTAATGACTATAATTGAGTTAATGAGGAATAAGTTCAATATTTTTTAAATTTTTATTTGGAAAATTTCACGCAATATGATTGTGTTTTTATCTTGTTAAAATCCAATTAGTTAATATGTACTTGCTAGTATTTGTCAAAATAATATTTTAAATTAATTTTGGATTTTATTATTTTAAACGATATAGTTTTAAATATAAATAATATTTTCAAAGATCTTTTGGCAAATTTAGTTTAAAATTTATATTTTGTTTTGTAATATTGAACTATATATTTAAATTTGAGTTTAAATAAATTTTTTCAAATTTAATTGTTTAAATTAATTCAATATATTTAAGAAATATATAATTAAATATTTGTTTAACTCAAGTGTTAATTTAATACAGCTAAGTTAAATTAATTTACAAAAAAATATACAAACTCAATTACATAAATATTGTTTAAATATTCTTAAAATTTTGCTTGATTTAATTTTAATATTTTTATAACAAAAAATATTTTTTTAAATTGTCTTATTAAAGTTTAAGTGTTTTATTTGCAGTAATGTTTTGTTTATAGTTTTAAACTAAAAAGTTGTTTCTTAAGAATGCAATAAATTAACATTTTTAAAATTGTAATTTAAATTAAATATTTTATTTAATATAAACAAATTTTATATTAATTAATTTAATTGGAGGCAATCTTTTAAAAAAGTAAGACATAACTAAACAATTGATAGTTTTATTGTTCTTAGAAAACACAATAAATTTATTAATATCAGAGTTAGTTAAATTAGATAAACAAAATATCTTCTAACTTTAAAAATTTGGAAAATATTTCTCCATTCCCTGAGTTTTGAGTCGGAAAATACTGTAGGTATTAACCTCTACAGGTATATTTTGCAAATCCCTAAAAAAATACAAATCGGATTTGAATCGGTTAAATTGATATAAATTGCTAAATGGCAAAAAATGTTTGTTAATTTACTCTTATTTATTAAATTTTAGAGAAACCTCATCATAAATTCACACCACCTTTGACTCGGCCGATCTTGGCTAATTCTGTTGATATAAACCAAAAGATACCAAACCTTACAATGTTTCTCAAATCAGACTGAATTAATATACTCTTGGACGTTTTGGTAACTATTTCTTATCTCTCTCAACAAAGTCTTTATTCAAACTAAGAGATTACAAGCTTTGCCGTTGTAGTGGAGGAACGGGAGGATAGACATAGAATTACAGTAATTCTATAATTGTTTATGAGTTTATAATTGGGTTAACTCTGAGGCAGTATTAACGACTGTTTTACATATAAATATATTCTCTGTTCGAGTCATTATGTGTTACAATATATAAATTTTAGAATTTTGTTCAGAATTTGTGTTTAAACAAACAACAAATTTCAAAGTCTGTAAGTTAAAGTTTTTAAAATTTTTAAACAATTAAGCAAATATATTTTTAAAAAATAATATGTTAAATAAATAGTAAAAAAGCTAGCATACACTTTGAGCTTTTAATTTTATGACTCCTTTAATATAAACCAAACTTTGTTTTTATATTTTATTCACTTCTATTTATGAAATCAAAGCTAAAATCATCAAATCATTGGTAAATATGTTTAAATTTAGAGGTATTGTTCAAATTGTTTGACGAATTAACTAAAGTGTGACATTAATTTAAAATTAGAAAATATACCAACTAATTCGCCGAGATATTAAATTGCTCAAATAAAATAGTTTTAGATTAATTGTTTTAAAAATATGCACTAATATTGAATAAAAGTATGAAGACAAAATTATTATAAAAAACTAATTTTTATGTTTATAAAACTAAACACTTTTACAATAAATGAATAAGGAACAAAAAAGTAATAAAATTAATAGCAATATTAAATTGTCAATTAACTTTTAAGTTTTAAATAAATAAATTTGTTTTAATTAAATTAATTAATAAAATAGACCACTTAGACATGATATATTGAAAATAAATTTAATTAATTAAATTAAAAATTAATTCCAAATATAGTAATAAATTAGTGATTTATGAAAAATGAATAAATCATAAATTATAACTTGTTATTTAATTAAATTGATTTTCCATATGTTCGGTCAATTTATGTTAAGTTTAAAAATTAAATATTTGTTAAATAGTATTTTTTAAAATAATCCATTGATTAGTTAAGTATAACATTATATTTATAAATAAAATGATTTGTGGTTTTAAAGAATAAATTGAATTTTTGTTTTTGTTTAAAGCTTTTGCGGTGTTTCTTAAATTAGATAAACCAAACAACTTTAAAAATAATAATAATAATAATACTAAAATTATTTTTATTTATTTAAACAAAAATGATAAAAGTAAGATTAAAATACAATTAATTTATATATTGCGGCAATCAATAGTGCGGTAGTCTGTGCAGAGCCCAGTAGTTGTTCGTATAATTTACACAAATGTCGAAAATTGTTATATTTATAGTGCATTAAATATAGAGTACATATGAATTAAATGAAATTAAATATAACTTTAATATAAAATATTTGTCACTTCTAGAGATCTCTGACATAAAATACAAATAAACTATATGTACGTACATTATATGAGAAGTGAACTAAAACAGAAGCCATTGTTTTACACATTCTCTGTTATGTGTTACAAATATTTAGTCAATTAAGACTTATAATATTTTTTTTCTATTTTACTAATTTTATGCTTTGGTCTCAGATAGGGGAATTAGATAAAAAAAATTCCCCTGGTTTTAAAAATTAGCATTTATCACTCTTTGAATTTGGTGAACGGCAATTTTTTTTTGCTAAAAATTAGAAAATTTTTTTCTAAATTAGTGCTAAATTTAATCTAAATTTAGTTAATTTAATTTAATTTAATTGCGTTATAATTATATAGGTTTTTAAAGCATTTTCGAAAAATGCTCTCTAGTATTCTAGGCTTTTAAGCAAATTTTTTTTCAGAAATTCTCTCCCTGGTTATTCTTGAATTGGCCGACCATCTGAAACCCTGTGTTATTCTATTTTCAAATCTTATCTAGTTCATCTAGCTTTATGAACAACACGTTAGTAACTATTATAGCATATATTTTACTGTAAGCGAAATCATGAAAAGCCAAATGTTTTCGTATTACAAATGTTTAGAATAATGTCGTTACTGTGTTTTGAGTTTTATTTTAGCTAGGTTGCAAATAACCTACATTTTAATCAATGAATTAATTTTTAAATTTCAAATTTTTATTTGATTAATGATAATTGCAAATTTGATTATAAATATTTTAATTAAATAAATTAATTTTATTTAAGTATTTAAAAAATTATTTGTTTTAATAAACTAAACATTTTTTTATAAAAACTTACAGAAAAAGTATAGTTTTAAAATTTCTTCTCCCGGTAACAATTATTTGCAGCTTGACCAAAATTAAACGCAAGACATTGTAATTCTACTTTAAAATGTTTTAAAAAACTCACTTTTCATAAATTAGCCAAAAAATTTCTCTTTAATTTTGAAAATTGGCATTTATTTCCCCTAACACTTGATTTGCGAAAAAGTGCCCTCTTTAAAATTTGCTGACTTCCGAAGACGGCCAGCAAATTATTTTTAATTTTTAGGTTAAAATTAGTAAATTATTCTTAAATTAATGCTAAATTTATTCGAATTAATTAAATTTAGTTTATATCTATTTAAATTGGATAAAAATTTATAATAAATATATGAATTTTTAGCGTTTTAAAAAATCCATTTCTTGATTCCTCAAGGTTTTTGGAAAAATGTCTATTTTAAAAATCCTACACCTAATCTCCTTGGGTTGGCCGATCTTGTAGATTTCTGATAAAGAATATCATCTCTTTTGACAAATGTTTAACTATAAATAAATTAAATTAAATATTAAATTGTATTTTTTATATGTTAATGTAGAAATTAATTTTTAATATATTTTGTTTAAAAATAATATTTATAGTAAAGATAATTACACCATGCTAACTTTTGAAGCTAGAGATTAAGTTTATTATTTTGAATTATTTTTATCAATTCTTATAATTTTATAATAATAATAATTTTATAATTTTGTAAAACACATTTTAGATTTAATTGCAAACAATTAATTTGAATTTTAAATATAATAATTAATATTATTATACAAAACTGTTATTATTTAGAACATTAAAAAAATCTAAAACCTAAACTTTAGTTTTAAATAGGGCCTAAAGTATATCTTAACTCAAAACATTAATTTATTCAAATTTTAACTTTTTTTAAATTTATCTCTAGTAGGTAATTTTATCTCTAAATTTAGTTTAAATTTATTGATTAATACTATAAAAATTTAAACTTTTTTCATTTCATAAAGTGTCTTAAAATTTATTTATAAAAGTTAATTACTATAAAATTACTTAAATTATTAACAAATTTAAAACTTTAAAATTAACAAGAAAAAAGTGATCAGTTAGTATAAAACAAAATATTTTTCATAAACTGTACTGTCATTTATTATTTTAAAAAATGATATTAAGTATAAATAAAAAATAATTCGTCAATATTGTCAAACAAATAAATACAGCTAGTTTAGGCTTTTTTGTTATTGTTATTTGTTGCTTAATAGTTTTAATTTTTTGCAAATTTAATTGTTTAAAAATAATTTCAAATCAATTAAATATTTTAAAATTAATTAAAACTAATTATTGATTTTACAAAAATTAATATAATTCAACAAAACTAATAGAATTGAAATGATTGACAATTAAAAAACAAACGGAATGCAGACAGACATACAAGATGTTATTAAACCTTAATTAAGTAATTATGTATTGAATATAAAACTTAAACTTTGATTTATTTATTGTAACCTAACCTGAAGCAATTATTATAATTAAATTTTTTTTCTAATTAACTTTATTATAAAACATCACTTTTAATTTTGTAAAATTTTTATTTTTATGTTTTCAATGTTTATAGGATTTCAAAAGTTTTTATTTCATTAATTTTGTCACACAATTAAGAATTTGATTTAAAAATTTTATAACAACAAACAGTTACATCTTATTAAATTATTTAATTGTTAATTAATTATTTTTTAAAATTTTAATTTTAAAGGCGTTGGCAAAAGATTGAAAAAATTGTTTATTTTTTAAAATAATTTAAATCATGATAAAAGCATATGATATAATAGAAAAATGTGCAAAACAAAATTTTGTAACTGAAACATTAAAAAAATTATGCGCATTAAAAAATACAATATTTTCTTACAGTTTTTAAATTTCAAACTTAATTTACAAACAAACTAAATGAGATATTTCAACTACTTTTTCACTAAAACATACTTTAATGCAAACTTTCTTTTTACTAAATAATATAACTTATAATCTCTAATAAAAAGTATAAAACAAAAGTTGCAAAACTCGATGCCAATATCTCTAATTTTGCATTCAAATATTTCAATCATCATTTCCTGTCCCAAAAAAGTTGTTTATATAAATATTTTATTTAATTATTAATTCTGCCTTAATATATGTATGTGTTAATGAAAAAGTAATTGAAATATCTCTTTTAGTTTGTTTGTAAATTAAGTTTGAAATTTAAAAACTGTTAGAAGATATTTTATTTTTAAATGCGCATAACTTTTTTAATGTTTCAGTTAAAAAAAATTTTGTGCACATTTTTCTATTATATTATATGCTTTTATCATGATTTAAATGATTTTTAAAAATAAGCAATTTTTTCAATCTTCCGCCAACGCCTTTAAACAAAATAATAACAAAACAAAACAAATTTTCAACCAATTTAAAACAAATTTGTAAAATTGTTTTTTACATTTTAAAAATAACATATTAAATTAACTTATTTCTAATTTTTATATAAAATTCTTAATTGCTTAGAAGTAAACAATTTTTGTTATTTAGCTATTTAAATTTTATTTTGCAAATTAGTCTTAATTTTTATAATTAACAAATTTTAATTTATAATATAATAGTACTGTATTTAATTTGCAAGTTTATCTTTTATTCAAAGGAATTATGCTATTTCATTTAAATATATTCAACTTTAATTTATAGCTGTATCTTTTGCTGTTGCTGCAAGAGTTAATTTTGCATGTTTAGACATTAAACTATAAATAGATTTTTTTATTGTTAAAAAGTGATGTTAAACTTTAAATTGAACTTGTAAAACATTTATTGTTTTTGTATTTTAACTAAAAATAAATTTTTAAAAATTTAACTGACATTTTTTACCTCGCTTATGGTTGTCCTGTGCAAAAATACTTACCTTTGCATTTTTCCGGCAAATTTATTTTTTTCATTAATTAACACCAAATTAATTGTTAAATTTTATTAAAATTTGTCTAAAAACAGTTACATTAATTTAAAATGCAAAAATATTTGTCATGTTAACCTTTCCTAAATCTTATAAAGTTAAAATTAAAAAAAAAGTATATTGTACAACCCTGCTCATTTTATTAACTTAGCATTGTACATGTATCAAAAAATTATTATATTAGATAAAAATGCAATTGTAAAAAAAATAATTACAAATTTAAAAAAATAATTTATTTATTAACAAAAAAATATAAATAATTAATATTTGACTAAATTTATAAAGAAAATAAATAATAAATTTAAACTTTCTAGCAAATTAAACCTAAATTATATAAATTTTGTTTTAAAAAATTTTTATTTTTCCATTAATTTTAAATTTTATTTAATATTTATGATCTTTTGAATTACTTTTATTTTGTTGAAATTACTTTTATGTTTATTTTTTAAGAATATCTCATTTTACTATCCGATTATAAATTATCAGTTACTGTTAAAATACAATCTATAAAATAATCATTAATTTGTCATTCAACTTTATCTACAAAAAAAAATTCAAAAACTAGATTTAAATTGAAATTGTTATAAAAAAGAAAGTTTTATTTAATTCAACGTGGTTGCAAAAATAAGAACAACTTTTACTTTTTAAAATTATTAAATAATGCTAAAATTTAATAAGATGAATGTTTAAATAATAATAATAAATAGCAAATTTTATATTTAAAAATGAATTTAACAAATTTATGAATTAATTTGTTTCAAGTTAAATGAAATAGAAATATTTACTCATGTTGCAAAATTAAATAGATGAATAGCATAAAAAAGAATGACTTTTACCAATATCTGTCTAAGTTTTTTTTTCTGATTTACACTTATTAATTACATTCACTTGAAATAAGGTATTTAGATCTTGAAAATTTGTCAGACTGAAATTTTTGTCATGTATTAAATTGCAGATATTAACCCTAGACTACAAACCGGAAGAATAACAACATTTGTTTATTCATAAATATTTTAGTTTTTCTAAGTTTATAGTTTTTAAAAATGGGTTTAATTGAATAAACCTAAAAACTAATAGCAAGTAACACAAAAATTGACAATTAAAATGTATTATTTAGTAAATTGCATTAAAGGTTATAATATTAATATGTTATTTGAGAAAAAAAAATTGATTGATTTGATTAAATCTGAATCAAATTAGAGCGCGAATGAGATTCTCAACGTTACGCATCAATTGTCAAAATTATTAGTTTACGTCTAAAACACAATTTGACTGAAAAGTAAACTCGAATACAACCAATACAAGCAATACAACCAATACAAGCCATACGACCACAATCGAGGGAACAAAACCAAAATTGAAAGTTTCTTTTCTGTTGACTAAGTTTGCGATTTTTTCTCCGATTTTAATGACTCGATCCGAGACTATCCCCAAATGACACAATAGAAAGCAATTGAAAGCAATTGAAAGCAATTGAAAGTATAGAAAGTCAATGAAAGTCATTGATGACCAACAAGTATGCGATCAAACTATTTAAGCGATTGTCGATCATTAGGTCGATTCAGTTCTGATGTGACTTTCATTCGATATTTCATATAATATTTGTGCTTCTGATATGTCTCACAAATAAATGCAATGTTTTTGTGTTTAAAACATTAGTTCAAATTTATTTATTATTTTTTAATATGCGCTCAAAATTTCATAAATCTTTGGTATGTAATACACATCGAATCAAATTTTGAAAAAGTTTTGATTTGTTTTAATGTAAACATTTGTGCTTTCATTTCAATCTGTTTTATCGATAGATAAATAAAATTCTAACCAATTGTTTGACTATTTAATCCTTGTTTTAAGATTAACTTAATTCAAACTTCAATTTTTGAAACTTTACTATAAGTTTGTTTAATAAGATATTGAAAAATTAAAAATGTTCAATGTAGTTTTAGTAGTATATTAATTTTTTAAATTTAAGAAACTCCCAGGAAAATAATTATTTTTTCAAATATTTGTTTCAAAAAATTAATTTAATTGAAATTATTTTTGATATTACGGCTAAAGTAATGTCGAGAGAATCGATTTGTGTGAACCGAATCGTGAAGTTAGCAGTGAATGCAATTCAACTGCAATTCGATTCAATTGTCATTAGAGTTATGAGAATTTGATTGAATGACTGAATGAGCGACTGATTGGTCAATCAAATTGACTCTCAATCGAGAGAATCTAATTCCGCTCTACCAGTCATGAGTTCAGGAGTTAGCAAAAGATAATTTAATTCTTTATTTTTAAATTTAGAAATTTTTTTTGCTTTGTTTTAAACTAAATTAAATTTCAATTGTTTTTTGCAATCAAGTAATGACTTCAAAGTATTGATTTGTTTCAATGAATTAATTTGAAATAATTTCTATTGAAATGCAGTTCATATGTTTGGGTTCATTAGTATGTTTGCTATCGATATGTTTAACCGAAAAAGAGCCACAAATCACAGACTTAGCCATTACTGATGCAAACAATGAATCGGATCTATTACCGGCTGAAGCCGTCGTCACCACCGACTTAGTGGCGGCGGAGGGCAAACACAGCTACAAAAAGGGACATGGTCATTACGGCAAGAAAGGTGGCAAACATAGCGCCGGTAAGAGTGGTAAACATAATCACGGCGAGTACGGCGGGGGTTGGAAGCACAAGGGCCATAACTATAAGAAAAAACACAAACATGGCGGGTATGGCTCAATTTTATCTTGCACCTTTCACCTTTTACTTTGCACTTTAATTATTTTAGTTTACATTAAGTTTTGTTTTACAGACATCATGACTATGGAAAAGGAGGACATAAATGGGGAAAATGGGGTTTGATTTGAATAACAATTAGTTTTTAAATTATTTAAATTCAATTAATTTTGACCGACAGGGGGTGACAAACACGGGAAGAAAAAATACGGCGGTTGGCACGGGAAGAAGCATGGACATAACCAATGGGGCGGCAAGGGCAAAAAAGCTGGGGATAAGGGAATGGATTGGTATAAGGACAAGGGAGCTAAGAAACATGGCTGGAAAAACTCATACCATAAGGAGGAATGGGGTGACAACAAGAAATATCACGACGTCTGGAGGTATTGCGCTTTAATTGCATTCAATATTACATTTAATTGACATAAAAATGTTTATTAGGGATAAGGACTGGAAAAAGAAGTGGAAGAGTTGGAAAGACTATCGAAACCATCACCATGGCGACAAATACAAAGGAAATCATGGCAAAAAGGTTAAATTTGTTTGAAACTCGTAAAATACTAAACTAAATATAAAATCTTTAACTATATCCAGTATCATGCCAAAAAGAACCACGGTAACCATTACGACAAACACGGAAAAGGTTGGCCTTAACTCAATCAAATTTGCATGCAACTATTATTTGGCGATTGACTTACTATTAAATATATAATCAATTAACAGGTGGATGGAAACATCACCATGGAAAGGATTACCATAAAGGTGGCAAATACCACAAAGGTGGCCATGGACATAAATGGGGCGGTGGAGGACATCACAATAAATGGAAAGAAGGTTTGTATTATATCATCACTTATTAAATATGATTTAATTAATTAAATATTGTTTTAAAGGACACAATAAAAAGAAACATTGGGGCAAATCAGGCAAACACGGCTATAAGGGCAAAGGACACGGAGGAGGTCATGGCAAGAAATGGGGATAAAAACGAGACAAATAAACAATTTTCGTCATTTGTTTCGCTCTTATCTGAAGACTTTAACCAGAATTGTCCTATAAATAGATGTTTTGTAATTAATTCAAAAGTTCAAAAATGTAATAAATAAGACAATTCTAAAATCATTAATTTATTAGAAATATTAAAATTATTTAAATGCTAACCATTTGTGTAATTCAAGTTATTTTAATAAATTAGTTAAATTTACAAATTTAATCTTGCATAGTTTTATTTTTTTATAAATATCTATAATAATTTATAATAATAAAATAAATAATTTATATTCATACAAAAAATTACATTATTTTTTTTAACATATCTATGTCAAATTTAAAAAAAATTAATAATACCTTATTAGATTAACTAATTTAATTAAAATATTAAGTTTAAAAAAATTAAATTAAATTTGGAATAATTATATTTTAACAGTTGCACTTCCTGTTACCTCAAAGTGTAAGTTATTTTACAAACGATGATAAGTTTATTTGTTTGCTAATTTTAAATATCATAATATAATTTTAAAAAATTGCAATAATAAAAACATTTTAACTTGTCATTTTGACAATTTTAACTTAAATTTTAAAAATACTTAGATTACATCTATATAAATTCTAAGTGATAAGGTGTTTAACTTTTAAAATAATAAAATATCTAACTATTAGTGATTTGTTAACATTTAATGCAACATAAAAATTCTAAAAACCCGCTTAAATCAGTTATTTTGGATTTTTTATAATATATAACTATAGTGTTATGTTAATCAAAACTCAATCAAGTAATTTTTTAAATTGTAATAGTTGCCAATTTGTTAGATAATAAAAAATTTAATCCAAACTTAAAAAATTTTTAGAAAATTTAATATTGTTATTGAATCGATTAAGTTTTAAAATAAGTTTTATTAATCAAAAAAATTCATTTACTGTTTAAGAATATCATATCCTTCCTAAAAAACGTGCTAAAAACACAATTTTACAAATAATAAATTGTTTATTAATTTGATATAAACTTGCTAATTTTTATCATTTAAAAATTTCAATTGCTTTTCAATAGTATAACAGATGCGCTCCAATTATTTACTCAATACTCTGTTATTACATATTTTTTTAAGATTACTAAAAAAATTATATTTTTATTTTATGCTATATTAAATTTGGAAATTCTCATAAAAATTAACAAATACTTTATTCAACTAAAAAAATTTCAGAAAGAAACATAGTTAAATAAATAATATGTATGCTAAAAATGTACAATAATTTGATCTTAATAAAAAATTAAATTTTAAAAATAAAGAACAAATTAAATATGTTTAATCTGTTTAACTTAAAAAATAATTCTTAAATATGTATAGTTTTAAAAACAAAAATAATTTAACTAAATTTCAAAAATGCTAATAATATAAATAATTTAATAATTACAAAAATTAGTTACATTATATTTTTTTTATGTTTTGATTAAAGGTTTTTAAATAAATATGGTTGAAATTTACGGAAATTACTTAAAGCGCTTGACTTAAAACTTGTAATTTCGTACTAAGAAATACAAATTATTTAAATAAAATATACAAATTTATCAAATTTTATATTACTGAAAATAATATTATTTAAAAATATCTTATTAAGTAAAAATAATGTAACATATTTAGTATTACTTTTTTGTGCTAAATTAACAAGAATTTTACTTTTAAAAATGTCAATTTTAAAAATAAATTCTGTAAAATATGTTAACAAACTAGTTAACTAATTTAAAAACTAATTAATATAACAACTAAACTATATGTGTAAGAAAATAAAATAAAAACTAAAAATAAAAAACTTGAAAAAATTCATTTGAATTAATATAGAAACGTGTGAATTTCTCAAAATAATTTGATATTTTAAAACAAATAGTATTAGAGTAAAGATGGCCACACTAACTTTTAAAGAAGAAACAAATAAACAAAACTATTATTTAGATTTAAAATTTTTAAATGTCTAAACTTAATCAAATTAACATTTTAAAAAAATTTAAAATGGCAAGTAAACATAATTTATGCTCAGAGAGTATTTAAATAAAATCAACTACACATCCAATTAAATTGCAAAAAGTTTCTTGTAATAATTCTGATAAAATATTAAAAGTTAGATAAATTATATATATAATTCTAATTATTGAGAATTACATTTCAAACAATAAATATAATTAGAAATTACAAAAATGTTAAAATGTATATTAATCTAGCACCCCCTAAAACTGAAGAGCCTGGTCTCTTTTAATAATAGCACTGAATAAAATTTCTACACTTGAGTTAAGATGAGTTCAGTTTAGATTAGTTCAGATTAGTTGAGTTCAGTTCCTTAAATTAGTTATATATACTTCTGATTGAAACTTAATTTCGATTTTTTTTGTTTTGGTTTTCTTCAATTGATTAAACATAAGACCACACATTGTGTTACAGATTATATTAACACTTCCTATATTAGCACTAATTTCGGTGAAACTTCTGAAAAAATAGTAATACAAATGTGGAACAAATTGTGAGCACTCATCAGAACAGATATAAAAGAAGAATTAAAACTCTTTTTCCAATTTTTAATCAAATGATAGAGATATTGGTTTGAAGTGAAGACAAGAATCAAAATATTTTATTTAGTAATTAGTTTTGATTTTGTTACTCAATTCGAAATCATATATAAGTTTAAGTGATTATGTGTCTAACCATCGACTGATTGCAGGCAATGCACGTCATTCACAAATTAACCGTAAGTTTGATTAATAGATAAAAACCGATTTAATCTATTTATCCACAGGTTTTGCTAACATTAATATGTTTTGCGTTTATTTGCGGACTTGAAACCAATAATTCAAATTCAAATCAAAATGAATCGAAACGATTGTCAAAGCCATCGAAGCCATCGAAGTCATCGAAGCCGTCGAAGCCATCCTCTTCTCAAGACATTAAAGTAATCGAAACGATATACTCGAGCACTTGGAATAGCGATCGCATTCAAAAGCCAGACAATACGACTCTTAATAATCAAAATAAGACTTTACTTGAGTCGACAGAGAGTAGACTAAATAACACCAATAATGACAACAAAGATATCAAAACCAGATCTTCGCGAAAGAAAATTAAACGAAAGAAGAAAAAGAAAAAATTGGATTCCAAACAAAAGTCGGAAAAAAGTCAAAAAGAATTAATTGAAACGGAATTCAGGAATAGTTCTGAACCTGAATTGACTTCAAAGGAAAGCAGAAGTTTTGGAATTAAAGCAAATAATAGCGAAAGCAATGAAAGTATTACTGAAATTGATGTAAAAGACAACGAAAACGAAAATATATTCAATTCGAAACAAAAAAGTAATTCTACGGAACCGGAAGTAAAAGCTCCCGAACCTGAAGACACTGAAACTGCTGAAAATCTTAAGACTGAAGTCAAACAGTTAGCCACTAATGACACAGAACCGGCAGAGACTGCATATGGCGGTTATGGGCACGGAGGGGGTGGGGGTGGGGGCGGCGGACACGGCTCCAAAAAAAGTGGATCTTATTCTGGGTCTGAAAAGCAGTCGGAAGGCCATTATGGAGGTTAGGAATTGGATTTGAATTAATATTTAAACTTGTAAACTTTATAAAATATTTAATCAAATATTAGGCAAATGGAAACACAGCGGCGATGACTACAAGAAGCACAAGAAAACCGGCGCTGAAAAGTCCACTCATAAGGTCTTATATTATTTACATTCAACTGTTTAACTGATTTAATCAATTTAAACACTTTTGGTCTATAGGGCGGAAAAGAATACGGAAAGTATGGCAAAGATGCCAAAGGCATACATAAGCATGGACAGTTTGAAGGTTTGTATTTTGTTTCAACTGTTCCACTCTTCCTGTATGGGTTGAGTAAATTATAAATTTGTTTATTTATTAATTGAATATATTTTAGGTAAAAAGTACGGAAAGAAATCTCACGGGGGGTCAGGTGGACAGGGGGGCAAAAAAGGCAAAAAGTATTATAAAGACAAAGGATACAAAAAGAAGGTATGCATGTTTATATTTATTTTTCAATGAATAGCAAAGATTTAATATGTTAGTTTAATACTTGCTAAATGTGCTCTTAGCTTAATTCAACAGCTTAATAATTTAACTGCTCTTAAGATATACTGTACTTTATTTTTTAATTTAATTATTTTTTTATTTAACTAATTAATTTTAATTTTTTAATACTCTAAAAACAATTAAACAATAAATTATTATTGCAAAATTACAATTGTGCTCTACAGTATATCATGTTAATATTTAAAATTTATTTATTTTGCTAATTTAACAATTATATACTATATTTTATATTTAATTTGACGCATGAATTATTTAAAATAAATGTTTAAATTTTATCTACAATAATATAATATGCAAATCTAATTCTAAATAAACAATTGCTATTCATGACTAAATTTACACATTCACGCAATTAATATATTTATTGAATTAAATAGGGATTCAAAAACGTTTACCACAAAGAAGAATTCGGTCAGTACTGCAAATATTTTTACATTTTTCCAAACAATTAATCAAAAAATAATTTCTAAATCGTATCAACAGGCGATCACAAAACCTATTTCGACGAATTCAGAGACAAAGGTAATTAGGATTTGAAATAATAACTAAACTTTGATTTTATTATATTGTATATTAAACAAAATATTTAAAATTAACTTGGTAAAGACTTCAAAAAGAAATGGAAAGGATTTAATGATCACTACGACTACAAAGGAGGCAAAAAATGGAAGGGAACGGATGGCAAACAATACCATAAAAAGAAAGCAGGTATTGATATGGCACTGGTATTATGGCACCATAAACACAAAAGCCTTTATATACCAAACAAAACGATAATGATGATTTTTTATTTTGATTGAATTAACGCTTCATTTATTTCCACAGTTGGCGATCATCACAAAAAATATGGAAAAGGTATAGAAAAAGTAGTTTCGCTGCAAAATGTCTGAAACTATTCTTTTAATGATTTCTTTTTTAGGCTCTTATAAGAAAACTAATGACGAAGAGTACAAAAAAGGTATTAAAGTTTAAATTTGTATATAATGTCGAAATAGTAATATTGTTTTGATGTCGAAAAAGGTGGTGATTACCACAAGTCGGGCAAAGGGACCAAGAGCAATCGCGGAGGTCATAAGTCACATAAGGGTCACCACTCGAAGAAGTCGCATAAAAAGGGGGGAAAGGGGCATCATAGGAGATAATAAAGTAGACGTTTTTGTGTTCGTCTTGTTCATTTATTCGTTCAATCAATTTATGTTTAATTTTTCTAATATTCACAAATGAATGGATTGGAGCTTATGTTAAATTAAGTAATTCTTTTGAATAAAACCATTGTTTTTGTACAATCTATTTGTTTTTATTTGTTTGTATTTAAATTTAATTTTATGTATTAATGATCAAATTAAAAACCAACAGAAATACTGTATAATCTAATTGTTTTAACAATTGGCAAACTTTTCAAAAACATTTTTATGAATAGCTCGAAAAATATTATTACATTAGAAATGAGTAAATTGTTTATATTTTGTATATTAATACAAATAATAGCGCATACAGTATGAGATGAGAACAGTAGCTGTTAAGGCAAACAAAATCGATATTGCTAATCCTTAAATATTTTTTAAATTTTAAATCTATTGAAAGTTTATAAATGTCTGGCAATTAATAAGTAGTTAAGTTATTAATTATCTATAATTTATTCGATGATAAATATTTAATGATTGATAACGAGTGACAAATTTTTTTTCAACACAACTTCTGGTCCCTAAACGTACAAAATTATTATCGATTTAATTTACAATCATTTTCATAATGTTCTCAAATACTGTAATTCGATAATAATTTTTAAAAACAATGATTGCAATCAAATTTAAACAACTCTGAATGATTTTAATAGTTTTAATAGCCTTGCTAAACAACCTTGTTAAATAAACATTAGATTCTTGTCAACAATATCATTGTAATTCAATTTAATTACTTTTTTCTTGTATTAAAATAACAATTATTTTGGAAAACTCTTGTGTTATATAAAGTTTTTATTAGTTTTAAATTCAATATTTAATCATTTGTATAATAATAAAATAATTTATTAACAATTAAAAACAAATTTGTTTCTATTTGTGTTAATCTGTACTTTATTTCATCGCAATATTTACTAAAAGTCAAGTTATACTAAAAAATAATTTATTTAAAACTCATATAAATTTTAATTGAAACAATAAAACTGTATCGTATTGTATGAGTTGGTTAAAATTTAAACTCATAATAAATTGTAAAAATAAAAAGTTTAAAAATTTGGAATTAAAATTCTTTCTGAGTAAATTTTACTGATTTTCTCTATACAAAACATACAGTATATGTAAAATATTTGTAACAAAATCTAAACCAAAAATAAAAACAAATTTAAAACAATTAGAATAAAACAAAACAAAGCATCTTTAATAACTTGTACTTAATCCATTGCCAAGATACTAATTAGAGAGAACTCCATTTATTAGAGAATTAATATCGGATTTGTAATTTTACTAAAAAAAATTGAGTTTAAAAAATCTAAATCTAAGTTAATATATTGTTTGATGTTTGATAAGCATAATATTTCATTTCACTTGCTTTGCATTCCATTAATGATCCGGAATATATTAATCCAAGTTGATACGATTAAATTGAGTTTAAATTAGTTTTATTAGCTTTAAATGTTCTAACTCTTGCTATTTTTGTTCTTTTTATATATATAAATTTTGCTTTAATTAGTCAACAATTTATATTTTATTGCTCTAAATGTTATTTAATATATTTTGAATTAATTAGTGAATTGAGTGAAATATTTTTAGTAAATGAGTATAATCTAAATTTTCTAAATTGTTGAAAATATAATGTCAAATTTAAAAAAATCAAAACAAACTAATTAACACATTTGTTCGATTGAATGTTGATCATAGCTTGCAAAAAAGGCTTAATAGTCTGATAAGTATTTAGGCTTTTACGCAAAATTCATTTACAAACTAAGAGCTGACAAATAGATTTAGTTAAGCATTGATTGGCTCATAGTTTATAAATTGTTTTAATTTCAGATTTTCACTCAAATACTAAAGAAATTTATGGAAAACGAATCACTTTTAATGAAATATCGATAGCTTTGTATTCGAGTTAAACAAAAGGTTTTTAAAAATAGGAATAAATTGTTTTAATAGAATATTCAATACATTTAAACCTTTTCACTCATTAGTTCAGCATTTGGTGAAATCCTTTGCGAATTCGGATCATTAGTTTCGAATTTACTGTAAATCGCTTTAACGACTGGGCTTTGAGTGGAACTGGCATTCGATGAGATCGGGTTCGTCGAGATGTTGATAAGGTTAGCGCCGGCAGAGGACTGATTGCCGTGTTTTGGTTTCGGCAAATGCCTGTTCTTGAACTCCATTTGGCATATCTTCATGATCTCGACCTGAGAGGCCAACTTCTGGATCTCTTCCTTCAGTTCTTCGTTTTCCTGATACAAATCAGTCGTCTCTTCGTGAACCAGACCTACGCCGTTAATCGAGAATGAGGCGGTCACTCCCCGCGCCCGCACCCGGTTGTCCCACGAGTCCCCCTGACCTTTGATCACTCGGTAAAACTGATATCAAACAAAACACAAAACACAACAAAATTATATTAAATTATAATAATTTTGAGATAATTAGTGATACCTTAGGGCCGAAAATGAGTATAACAGTCGTTGTTGTACTCATTTGGGTTCTCACAAAACCAAAAAAGTACTTAATGTCTGGACCAGCGTTTGGAAGAATTAGAATACTTGCAAATTGAAAGTTTGGTTCTGGTTAGTTTTTTGGCTCGTTTTTTGCTTTAGAAATTTGTTTTTATAGCTTTGATATACTTTGCAATATAAGCGAAAATTTTTTCATTTGAGTACAAATATTATATTTGAGTAAATTTGGTTTTAGAAGTGAGACTATATTAATCTGCAGAGCATTTGCATATTCATTGTTTTCAAAAATTAATATATTTCTAATAGAATTTCTACTCAACAAAGCAATCATTCGCTTTAAAAACATAATTTCCGTTTTAATAAGCAATTTATCAGATTTTTAATAAATAAAACATTTAGTAAACATTGTATAAACTGACTGAATAAAAATCATGCTAATGTTGACAAGAGTGATGTTGTAAATCGCCCAGGTTATATATTTTGCTTCATTAAAAAACGATTCGGCATTTCTCACATTATAGCAAACTTTGATTCCCCACAAAAGGAACAGAAATTCACCTAAATTTGGTTAATAAGAAAAACTTAATTAAAGTTTTGATTAATGGAGAGATTGGGAGAGGAATTGGTTGAACGGCACAAACCAATGACTAGGCTGTGGTCCCACCAGTTATAGTCGCATTGCTTGAACTTAAGTCCATTAAAATCGACTAAATATATGGCTTCCGGAGGGGCACTGATAGTCCAAGTGCTCAAATAGATAGCCATCACCAGAAGGATCGGAAAGAGCCACTGAAGTAGCTGTTTGTCCGTTAGTTTCAATTTATGCGCGGATTTGACTCTATATGTCAGCGAAACTCTCCAAGTCTTGAGTAATAGCGCCGAATATGTGACACAAAAACCCAAATGTCGCGTCCATTTGGTCAACACACATGTCCACACATCCAGCACCGGAAATATGGCCGCTGTCTGTCATAAAACCATATATTCATTTCTATATTCAGTTTATTAATTCTTTTCTCAATTTAGCCTTTCGTCGCAAAATCCAATCAAAAGCAACGTTTGATTTGGAAATATAATTAATTATCTAAACAATCAATTATTTATGTCATGCTATTTATTTGGCATTTATCTTTTCTTACTTAATAAATTACTTAAAAATTTTGATACTTTTATATTATTTTCAAATGCAATTAATCGATTAAAATAATATTTTGCATCTGTTTATTTAATTATACTGTCTGAAAACTAAAAATGTTAAATAAAAAATTCTAAATTCGCACTTGAAATTTTGAAAGTTTAAAATTTCAGCAAAAAATACAATAATTTTAAATTAAATTATTTTTTATTCAAAAGCTTAGCTGAGATCTTGTTTATTAGATCTATAGAACTGTAGGCAATGTTGACTTAATTCAATCACTCATTTCAGCTAAACATATCAATTATAGCATTCAAACTAAAAACTAATTGTTAACCAATTCATCCGAAAGAGACTATTGTTTTAATCAATAAAGAGAAAGGATGGCAAAGCCTAGAATTATATTGAGCTGAAAACAATTATATTGTCTCTAATCTATTCATTTTTATCGTCTTATATTAGTGTTAACTAGTGATGATCATAAATATTGATATTACGGTAAGAATAGATTTCTGGTCAATAATCTTATATTTTTTAAATGCTAAAATATTTAATGAATTTAACAATTTTTAGTTTTAAACATTATTTATAATTAAATAATAAATATTTTAAATTCTAATTCAAACATATATATAAATAATTATAAAACTAGTAACACTATAGATTAAAAAGGTAGAGCTATACAAGTGGGGGCGAGAGGATCAGAGAAGGAATTTTCAAAATAAATTTGACTAAAAACTTAGAGGGAAACCAAGTGAGACATTTTTTCCCTAAATACGCCTAAAAGAATTACTTAATTATGTTTACAATTTAACCCGATTTAACTTAATTTAGTTAATTTGATAAAATATAAACCAATTTAGACAAAAAATTTAAATTTTGTACAAAAAACTAGAGGCAGTCAAAACATAGATGGATACTCTTTTGTGGCTCAAATGTCAATTGATTGTTAATTTTCAAAATAAGATAAATTTATATCTGACATATCTTTCTCAATCCTCGAGTAAAACACTAATTTTTAATTTATAAATATAAAAAATTAGTTAGTTTAAGGTTTTATTAGGATTAGTCAAGATCATCTGAGTCAGAGAATTGTTATAAGTAAAGTAAAATGGCGGAAATGTTTTTCCGTTATTTATGCAATTTAACCTGGATGAATTTAATGGGGGTTTAAACGGGATTTAACACTAGTTTAAAGACAATTCCATAATTTTTATCAAAAAATACAAAAATGTATCAGGCTGCTTCGGCTGCCAGAAAATCTTAGAAAGGGTATCTAAATTTCAGCTCAAAATTGCGAATATTTGTCAAACTTTTAAGATCATATGAGAGTATTTTTGCCATATCCCTTTTAACTAACCCTTGTTTTATAAATTGAGATTTTATTTATATATAAAGCGATTTACTGCTCAATAAAAAAAACAAAGAAATATATTATTCATTGTTATCTATAGCTTGCTCAATGCTCGGTCAATGTGCATCTCTAATATTAAAGCAATTATATTATATAAAGCATAAACAACTAAATATAATCTAGTACAGTATCAATATATGAATATCAGATATATTATAATATATAGTTATATTTTGATACAGTACTAATAGTGAGTATTGCATATACTGTATATATATCAGATATATATAATATATTAATATTAATATATAAAGTATTAATAAACTGTATAAAATGACATATTGTATATGTATAGTATCCAATGTATACAATAACATGCTACAGTTACTTAATTGATAATATAAATTGAGTCATACCTCCGAATACATGATTGAGCAGCCGAGGAGAGTAATGCAGAGGAAGATGGGAGAGGCCACCTTGATGACTTTAAGTTTGCGGAACCGATAGATATAACAGCCCAACAGTAATGTGAATATTATACAGAGAATGGTGATCGTGAGCAGTGATATTCTAAACGCCCAGTTGTATGAAGAAAGACAGGGGGACTCGTCGAGACACGCGTCACAACCGGCCGCACACTTCTTGCAGTAGAACATGAAGTCATACATTTGACTGCTATTGCATTCATAGATTGCATTCAATTAATTTAATTTACATTTATATCTAATTTTACTATTCATCTAATTATTGCTGTATTCTAATACTGCTAATACAGAATACAGATCTAATCATTAGTTAATAATTTATTTAATATATATAACAATTACTCTTTTCCATTGTTCTTGTCTTCAAATGCCTGTTCGACGACTGACCCGTTGAACATTGGGCCCCAATTAGCAACTGCTGAGTGATAACTAAAATTTCAATAATAAATCAGTTCTAAACTTAAATAACTTAATCATTATATAAGAACATAAGACTAACCCGTCCCGACACCGACACTTATAGCCTCCTCTAAGCCATCCCTGGCCTTTGGAAAATATGCACTAAAATTAGAAAACAATTTTTACTACATTTATATTTTACCTGTTTATTTTATAAATTTTAAAAATAACAAATTAAAATTAAAAGAGATACAGGATAGTTTTGCAAAATTCACAATAGAAAGAGACTCAAGAAGACAAAGCAGGTCAGCTAAATTTTAAAACAAATTTTTTTTGTTTAATTATCGAATCCTAATAAAAAATGTTTTTTGAAGTTTAGCGCAAATAATTTGCTTTGATTAATACCAATACATAAAAAATTCAAATAATTTTGTTGTCAAAAAATAAATCTAATAAATCAAATCAATATAACTTATAATCTATTCTATATAATATTAAACTTGAAATAGAAATAATTGTAACTAAGTATTTTTTTTATGCTTTTTATGGTTTATTACTGTTCATAGTGTACTAAACACGAAAAATATAATTGAATTATTAAATAACTAAAGTCTATATTATGTTCTTTTTTAATAATATGATCTAGGTTTTTACTAAAAAAAAACTATATATTCAAGAGTTTAAGTTAAAAATGTTTTCAAAGTTTGTGTTCAAAAACCGAAATTTTACTATTTGAAAAAAGTATTTTGCTAACTTTATCGAGTTATCTTTAGAAATATAATACCATTAAGTTTATTTTACAAATGCCAACACTACTGTATTATCCCATAAAAACCAAATTTAAGTTTTAAAAATAAGTCTCAGTTCCGTGAAAAAAAATTATTATGTTTTTGTTTAACATTCCGTAAGAATTTCTAAAATATTTTTATATTACTTGTCTATTTTTAGTAAATAACACAATTTTACAAAAAAAAAATTGTATGCTTGATAACAAATATTTTTTATTATTTAATTTATTTCCAATTAACTTTTTACCAATATTACAGTAAAAAATGATTAAACTTTACTATTTAATAATACTTAACTATTTAATATAATTCTCTAATCAAGTAAAAATAAATCAAGTAATTTTAAAAATGTAAATTAAATAATCTAATTCAAAACCCAATCTAGTACAATATAGATTTAGCATTAAAATTGTTAATTTTAATATAACGTAAGTTATAAGTTTTATTATATAACGGTTAATAAAATAATAATTAAAAAATTGCTAATACAGAAGCAAAATAATTTATTATAAAAATTCTTTAAATTTAAATATTTTAGCTTAAATAGCAAAATATAGAACAAACATTAAATATGGAATTTTATAAAAATTTAATGATTACGCCTTTCTTACCTAGAAATATATGAAAATAATTTTATACATAATATTCGTATTTGTAACTGATAGCAAATATTTTTCACTTTAAGACTAACAATAAGTTTTATTTCTTAAGCTCACTTACAAGTTTGTACATTTCTTAGTTTTTAATAAGTAAGTGTGCCTGAGTATTATAAAATAATGATTATTTTTTAGTATTAAATATTTATATATAAAATTAATAATGCTGCTCGCAACATTTTGTGTATTAAATTTATTTATTGCTATTTTAACAATTTATTCGACAATAAAATTTAATTTTATAAAATAATATATTAATATAAAAAAATAAATAATAGTAGAAACATGTAATAGATCTTATGTTTTTTTCAAAATTAAATTAATCAAAAAATTAATTAAATAATAATAATAATAATTAGAAATTTAATTTAAAAGACAGATAAACAAATAAAAATATATTAAACATTATTTTTATTCTAAATAGAGTTAATAAACTAAATTTATATATATTTTTTAATAACATTATTATTTATAATAACATTAAAATCTTAAATATAATTAATAAAATGTTGCTATTTATATCAAATTATTGTCAAGCAAATAAAGATTTCAAATAAATAAATAAATTTACATGTTTAAAATTTAATTTTAAAAAACATAACCACATTGTATATTTTAAATAAAATGAATATAAATCGTATATCATTTGTAAAACAATGTTTTACATTGTATATTAAATCAGTATGTTAAAAAAACAGGTAACCTGGGGGTTATTGAAAAATTTTAACCAAATTTTGCATAAATTGTGTTAAATCGCATTGTTTAGCCCATATTTACTGCTTTAAGGTTTTTAATAATTTTGTGATTTTAAAATATACTATTGATAATATCATATTATGTCTGTACAAAAAAATAAAATAAAACCTAAAGCATTTAAAATTTTATTTTAATCGTTAAGCTATAATATATTTACTGTAAGATATCAAATCTCTATTAATTGACAATTTGAAATTATGCATTAAAAATAAAATAGTGTACTATTTTTAATTAAACTTTTAAACATTTAGGTTTTGTTAGCCGACATTAATTTTTAAATTGAAATTTAGGTATATTTTATAAAAAAAATTTTTTTTATTCTTATCGTCAACTACTTATTCGTAACCACGTTTGCAGAATGTCGGGCATATATTAATTTATATTTCGATTGCCGTTTACAGGCCAACACGACTTGAACTAACTCTTGTTAGTATTTTACGAAATATTTAGTTTTTATAAAAAATAAATTAAAATTGAGTAAAGAGACAGAGGAAGAGGAAGAGATATGAATATAATTATTTTCAAACTACTGTAGAGCCCCAAAACTCACATCAAATCAAATTAACTGATTTTTGAATATGTGCTCAAATTGACAAAAAATAAATCTTTAAATTTGGTTGAATTTGCAAAGAACTATATCGATATATACACGTCGAGTGCATTTGATTTGCAATAATGTTTTGAATTAAAGAGTGAGAAAGTGGGCGATGAGAGGCTAATAATATTAAATATTAATACATTTTCAGTAAAAATGTACTCAAAATCAAACTCTTATTAAATTAAAGATTAAAAATCGTTGCTTAGAAATAATTAACCCATTCTAATGTAGCAAGCAAGAGCTTTCAATTCATCAGTCTTCTCAAAAACTTATCTTGACCTTTGCTGGCTTTCAATTTAAACTGTCAAGCTGGCAATTAATTATCAACTCGTAATGAAAGCAAGTCTCAAATAATTTATAGGTTTAATGAATGTCTCCTCTAATAAAAAGTTAACCAAAACAATAAATAGCCATAAATTTAATCAGACAAACTTAAAATATTGCATGCACTATTTATTGTAAGAAAGACTTCAATACGTTATTATTAAAAATAAGTTAGTATAAAATTAATACAAAAATGTTGCTTAATAACTTATTTATAATTAATAATTAGTTTGACTTTGAAGTGAAGTCTATTTGAATTTTCTGTTATAAAGAATTTAAACCAAACATGCTCAAATTTTAATGTATTTAAATGAATATAACTATATGCAACTTATAAAACATATAACTGATGTTTGTGTTGAACATAAAAACTTGTATTTATTAATATAAAAGTAATTTTGCATTTTAAATATAATTTTACAATTGAAAAAATCCAATAAGTTTACAGCTAGATAACTTTTATTATTGATTTGATAATACAGAAGAGAATGTTTGCTTTGTCGGTAAATGTTAATTATATAAAATGTACATTCCAGATTTAAGAATTATTTGTTAAAACATTCTCAAATAAGTTGATTAAAGCAAAGATAAGAACGAGATTTAAGTAGAACTATAATTAGTTGAATAAAATAAATGAACTCCAATATAGAGACAGAATAATGTATAAAATATTGAGAATAAGTGTAATTAAAGTATAGTATAAATAGTACTGAAGTAATGAGTAGTTGATGTATAAGAAAATGAATAAGGAATGACTTACTCGACTCGTTTCGGAATGACATTTATGAGTCCCCGAAAGGGTGAGCACAACAGTGTCGTAGCTCTGGTCAAAGTAATCCCGATTCGGATCGCATTGATTAATGTCAGCGCCACTGATGTCAATGTCGGCACTGATAAGTCCGCGAACCGTCTTCTCTGGGTTTAAGTCGTCATTGATTTTGTTGTTTTGCTGACTCTTCGACAGAATAAGCGCCGAATATGAGATAAACCAAAGTTTGAGATCGCAGTCAAAGTAGACACTCGACCACTCGGACGCCACACTCACTGACCGCTGACTCGTCAGCGCTTTTATAAAGTTTTTCGGAATCCAAGACGTGTCCAAAACTAGCAATGATTTCTTGATTTGATCCGTTATCTGAAGACTTTTCGAATCAATTTCGAAGTACCGAATATTGATTTGTTGTTCGCTTTGAGCCTCTCTTTCGTTAATCCATGCGATGCGCAGTCTATATATGTTTGGGTCAATTTGGATCAATTCGTCGATCGAACTCTTCATCATTTTGAAGCCATCGCTCTCCGGGTTATACTTCGAGAGTATTCGCGACAGGAATTCGACGCCTTTCCACGTCGTCTGATATTGGGTATTGTTTGTAAACGGTTTGGTTAGGTATAAAACGGTGTCTCTCGTCACCCGCAACAACATGTCTTCGTTCAGAACCACTTGGTTTCGGTTTTTGTTGCATTCGTATCCTTTGCTGATCCGATGGATCGCTTGTAGTATTACCTGATTTTGTATTGGATTTTAGTTAATTAGATTCAAACTCTATATATAAGTATATACAGTATATGATATCCAGCATGATAATATCTATATCTAACAAGTAAGTATATATATTTATATGTAATTATAAATATTTTTCCAAAATCTAATACACTATGAAACTGAACTAAATTATATGGTTGCATAATTTTATCAAGGGCTTTAAAAGTAACTAACTAATCACATAAAAATAAGATTTATATACCGAATTTAAAATTACTAGATTAGAAAATAATTTTCTCTAAAAATTTAGAGCTCATCTTAAGCCTTACTTGAAAATAAGAGTGCAAATTAAACAAGCTTACTTCGCTACAGTTGTTCTAACCTAACTGACAAACTGAGAAATCTCTCCCAAACCTAACACAACCAGATATAGAGGTAATGCTTAAAAAAGATAATTACTTCAATTCTATAAATAATTAGAATTTAGTGTTTGTTTTAGAGTTTGAATTAAAGCTCAAAACAAGTAAAAAGTGGTTGAGCTGTAAATTATGTTTCATAAACAGTAGCACTCAAATGCTTACATCAAAAAACAATTCAAAATAATTATTAGTAATGCCTAACATTGAAGACCGCATTTTATATACATATTTGATGCGGATATTCATACAAACATTACATATGCATATCCTTTATATAATTAGAAAAAGTCGATTATTTTTTTGCATTTTTCCTAACTAATTAATCTAACGTCAAAACATATTAATGAACAAGGTTGAAATGCAATGTTATAATGTTTATATTGTAATTATTATTATAAGCTTATTTTATTCATCAATGTATTTTAAAAAGTTTAACTAAAAATTATTCTTTAGTTAAAGTCTACTTAAAATGTAAAGACATTTGTTTTTAGTTATATCTAAATAGACTAAATCAAATTTAAGTTTACCCTCCATATGGCCTAAATCCATTTCGCCAAACAAATTTTAACAGCGTAGTTTATACACCAATATATAAATAACTTTAATTAAAAATACTAAAAAGTTTTTATTAAAATATTAATATAATTTAATATTACATTATTCCAAAATATAAATTAATATAATCTAAGTTTACTCAGTTGGTGTAATTAAATGTCAAACTTTGTCGAGAAACTCAATTGGATTTCCAGAATTATGATAATTGTGGCGCAAATTAGAAAAATTTTATTAATTATTCTATATATCCTCTTTTGTCGAATTACATTAATACCATTACGCAACTGAGTTATAAGTTTTCCGTTAAACTAAATCAGATGAATGTGTGAATTCAAACTGAATGAAAATTTTATCACAAGTTTTCTGATTATCTTCTTGATATTAATCTTATCAAAAGAATTTGATTTCATAGTATGTTTGGATTAACTTAGAGATATTTTTGGCGAAATGGATATATATTTTGGCGAAAAGGATATATATTTTGGCGAAAAGGATTTAGACCATTTGCATTAAAATTTTAGACCAAATGCATATTGGCGAAATGGATTTAGGCCATATGAAGTGCAAGGCAAATTTAAAATGCCGATATAATCTAAATGCATTAATATTTTCAAAAATCAGCTTAAGTCTAAGCTTAAATGGATTAAGCTAATTCTAAGTAAACTAGATTAGTTTGTTTTAAAAGTAGGCATAACTAAAAAATAAATGTTTGAAATAAACGATTACCTCGTTTTGAGTTTGAGTTTGACTTTGATTTAAATTAGCGAATGCCTTGTCTTCGACTAGAGTCAGATGCGACTCAACTTTTGCCGACAAAGTGATAGAAACCAAAGAAAACGTTTCGACTAATAAACTAATATAAACTAATGGAACAAAAATAAAGTGCAGAACAGAATCGGAGCTAAACAGGAGTCGATTGAAAGGTTGAACTGTTTTGGTGGACATAATATGCGTCGAAATGTTGTCTAAATTGCTTGTATTACGTGATGTGCAAAGAGTTTGAGTATTTCAGTATTTACTCGAATTCGCGATTGATTTGCTCTTTGAGAGAAAGTGAATCTTATTATTACATTAGTCTGTATTAGCCGTCGCTTTCAATTATGTCGATGATTGCACTCCATGTTAGCCAATGTCGCTCTCATCTAAATATTGTTTCGGAATATTGACTCTGAAATTAATCGTTTCAAACAATATCACAATTATTAATATTATATTCAATATTACTCAATACAGTAGAGAATAACAGTCGAGTATAATCAATGTTAAAGATTGTTAATGTAGTCAACAAAATGCTCTCTTAATCCCTGCAATCCCTTGTCTACAAGAATTATGGAAATCCCAAATCATATCTAATAGAAATAAAAAGAGTTTTGCTTTCGATTCAAACCCTATTCTCTATTGTCTCTAAAAACTAAACTCACAAATACCTTCAAACTAAAAAACTAATGATTATTGACAATATAAATGGTTTTAATATTTGATTTCAAACATTTTTATCCATTTATCTAACCATTGATAGAAGTATGTGTTATCAAAATTGAGAAAGGAACAATTTTTGTTTTTATTTGAAATTCAATTGTTTCCCTGATTTTCAAAATAAAAACTTTTTACCATTAGTTCGAATTCTAGATTTGAATTGAAGAACAACTCTAACCATACATTTGAGTTAAACGATCTTCAAATAAATGAATGGCAATCAATAAAAACAATTTTTGTTTTAAGTTATCAATAGTTACTGTATATACAGTACTAATATATTCCAGACTTCTATCATATTAATCAATATTTACTTTTTTCGGTTTCATACAAAATGCTATTTATTCCTTCATTTTCTAATATTAAATAAACAATCAAAATTTATATCTATTTTTATTATACAGTACAAATCTGACATTTTGAAACACTAAATCAAAAATTAATTCAATGCAAAAAAAAGTATCAGTGATATTAATTTTTTTCTTATTTATTTCATTTAAAGTTTATCTTGTCACTAAAAGTTTGAAATTCAATTATTTCATTAATATTTGATTTAAATGTTAAATTAAATCAAGCATATATTAAGTAAATAATCTAAACTAGGTTTTCTAAATAAATGCATATATTTTTATATTTTCCATATTATTTAACATAAGTTAATAAAAATAGAGCAAAGTATTAGTTTACGCATAAAAAGTAACTTAATATTATTTTATACAAGCATGTTTTAGAGACAAAATTTAATATTGTCTTATTTATTCTTATAAAAATTTTTAAATTGAAAAAAATATATTAAATTATAACTTATTATTTATTTTAAATAAAAATTTATTTGAAAATTACTAAACTTAAAATATTTAATTCAAAATAATAATAAATTATTGCTAAAATATTGTAAATTATTTTATTTGCAAAGCAGTCTTAATCAGTTTTATTAAAATTTTCTTGATAAAATTATAACAAAAAAATACTAACATTTTTAATGCATATCAATATTGTTTAGAAGTGTTGAAAACTGATTAGTCAAATGATGTATGACTGAAGCAAGGGAAAGAATTTAAGTTTGCAAATTTACATAAATTAGTAATTACTTCAAATCTTTATATTTATGCTATATCTAAAGTTATAAAATAAATTAAATACAATGTTTAATTTTTAAAACAAACTATATTTCCTTATCAATTAATCTAGTTTTACCAATATCAATTTTTTACTATAATATCTTATTATTCACATTTTTTTCCGAATAATTAAACAAAATTTATCGCTTTTAATATTGACTGCAATGTTATAATTTAATTTCAAGTTAAACACTGAAATAGAGTTTTTTTTTTGCTTTAAATTAAGTCCAGTTCAATAATTGAATGAAACGAAATACAAAAACAGGTTAATTGTGTTGAATAAAGTCATTTTATATAAATCGATTCATTTGAAAATATAATATAAAAATTATATTAAGCAAAAAAAAAACGAAATGTTTTATTAATAAAGACAATTAAATATAAGTTTGAAATATTAATGAAAATGTATAAATTTGTAATATTTGTAATGTTTGGAAAAAATTGAATATAATTACCTGTATTTGTCAATTCAATTGGTGTCGAAGTCATTGTTAAATTATTCAAATATTTTTCTTTATTATTGAAATGAACTAAAAAACAAAAACTAACTGTAATTAACATTTTGGCTAATTTTGTTTCATTAATAAATAGAAATTGAATTAATTTCAAGTATTTGAGAGAATTGATGCATCGAGTGATACATTGGAACTAATAGAAGACAATCACTACTGTTTAGAACACTAATTGAACGTTAGGCTCAATATGTGTTATATATATATAAATACAAAAACCAATAAAAATGATTATACGATGCAATGGAAAGCATTGAATATTAAGTCAATTTTTAGTTCAAACCCTTAGAGTATCGCAAACACAGACTCATAGATTCATAGACTCTCGCACTTACTTCTAGGCATCAGTAGCCGAACGACGGCATCCATTCGCTATGTTATGCAATACGGCGTCAATGCGGCGCTCAATACAGCCCTTCAATGCATTTCTTCTCCAACTTATCGATTGTTTAGTTAGAGCCCAACCTGTGCTCTATGACAGCAACTTCATCCTCATCTCTACCCCTCTCTATGAGAAACATAATTATTAGACAATGTTTTAAAGGAAATGTCAAATAAGAGAAACATATATTTATAGCGCATGCCTTTCCATCATTCGGTGCAATCTTTGCAATACTGATCACTAGATTTAGAGACAGAGGGAGAGGCAGAGGCAGAGTCAGAGGCACTTGGCTTTACTTATATGCCGTTATTACGTCATATAAACTATTGAAAATATGGCCAACTTTTCTGTATAACACATATATATATTGCTAGAAAACAAGCTTTACTTTGACTTATAAATCAATTACAGTTTGATTTATGTTTCATATGGGCTCTCAAACAGAACTGACTTTTTTAAGAATAAGTTATACAGAAATTCAAAAATCAATTGAGTTTTTAAACTAAAAAATAAATAATTAGTAAAGTTTGAAGTTTAAATTTATGCAGATTAAAGTAACAATGCATTCAAGCTTGTATTAATTTTAATATAATATAATTAATATGTATATAAATTTTGCATAAATATAAACAACTTTTAAAGTTCAAACCCAAAGAATAAAAATTAATTCAATAAATAATAGTTTATATAATTGTATTGGTTTTGTCAGAAATGTAATTAAAATATACAATAGAAATGAAATCAAATTTTAATCAAATTTTGACAAAAAATAATTAGTTTTTATTATTTTAAATCAAATCTCAATTAGGTTTGTATTAATGAGAAAATATTTTAAAGTTATTTAATTTAATTATTGTAATTATATTTGAAATATAATTAATAATTAGCATTGAATTTACACAAATCAATGAAATTAATTATTGTTTTATAAGCCTAACTTAAACTCGAGCTCAAAGTTTGCCACTTATAAAGTCCGAGTCTTAAGTTTTGATTAACAGATTTGAATTTAATTACAGAATTGTTTCATTTCTATCTATTTTAGTTATTCAAATCATTTGACAAAAAGTGTTTCAAAACTTTAGACTTAGGTATATGTTGTTAACTAAATATATTTTCTAAATATTAATTCCAACTTAATTGCAATTAAGTTAACAAATACTGTACAAACTTTAAGTAATCAATTTTGTTCTTATTTTCTCATAGACGTACAGTTATTCATATTCAAAAAGGGATACAAATTTTTCTATTAAATAAATTTTTATGAAACAATTGCTTGTATATTTTTAATGATTAATTAATATTTTGTTTTGCTATTCAACTTAAAAAAAAGTGAAACTATTTTATTTTAAAACTTGAATTTATATAAATTATTTTGATTTAAAACAAAAGTTTAAAATACTGAATAAATTAAATGACTAAGTTTTAAATAAATAAATAAATATTTACTTATATATTCATATAATTCAAGTTTAATATTGATTGTAAAATTTAAAATAAAAAACTTTTGTAATTTAGACTTAAAAAGTTTAAATATGATTATAATTATTATTTTATCTAAAACAAAAGTTTAAAAATAAAATGTACAAGCGAAACTATTTATAAGTTTGTTTAAATTGCAAAATTCGTGTCCCTTTTTGTATATAAATAACTGTACAGATATTTGCAAATAAAATATTAATCAGAAATCGTTAAAACAATTAAAATAAATATTTTCCAAAATAAAAACGTAATGAAAACACAATATTAAAAACTAAATAACATAACAACGCTATTCACCTGCACTGTAACGATAGGTACGGATAGTGGGCACAACTGTAACGTAAAATACTATTTATATGACATCAAGTCTTAGTCTAAGACTTTTTATTTAGTGCTCTGAAAGTGAAGTGATTTAGTCGATTGAATCAATTGATTAATTAATTAATTATAAATAGAAAACAAAATGAATTGGCAAACGTGTGGCACAAACGTTGGTCCCAAACACTATGAAGTGTCGAACGGTTTCTACTCGTGTCTGTACTGTCATCGACGGCTTCGACCGCTTCCGGTCAGTTATCTATTGTTGACATTTTGAGCACTTGTTCTAACTTTAAGATAAATCTTTGCATTGATTTACTAATTGTGTGTACTATAGGGCGCAGTCATAGTAAATAAGCAGCAGGTAAAAATATAAAGCTAATCGCAGGTATTGCTGCGTCTTTTTTTAGGGGGGGGGGGGTGTAAAAAATGTACAGGCACAGTTAACTGTACGGCAACTCCAGTCCTTTAAATCAAAGCCAAGCATATGCATTACTGCAACCTCATTGCATGTGTTATTACACCCCGGCTTGGCTTGGCTTGGCTTGGCTTTACATTTCTGGCAGCCCGGCTAATCATTCTTTCTAAGTTTGACAGTGCTTGTGGGAGGCAAGACGAGCACGGGCGGGTTACCAAGGGCGGTTTATTGGTAGTGTACGAGCGGTTTAGCCATACATGGGTTTAGCCTACGTCAAACGGGGGAGTTCAGGTATGTGCTCTTAAACTGACTCTATCCAGAGTTACCATACCCGAAGATGAAGTGACGATCCCTGACTCGTCTGCAATCCCCGATTGTGCAGGGAGAAAGCCCCAGGGAGTGCAGGGAGAAAGTCCCCGGCCATGATTCTAAAAATGGTTATCTTTGAGGCGACCCAACGATAGAACGGTTCTGCAAAACGAGCGCTTTTTGAACAAAAACTAAAGCGTTTTTTATAATTGTATTAAAACAATAGAAACAAAATATTTTATTTGATTCGAGACAACCAACCGATTGATTGCAAACAATGGAAAGGATGTGTCAACTCATTTGTTTCTCATATTTGGGTCAATCGGGACTCGCATTTATCAACGAAAGGGCAGACGACGACATACCTAAGCGTTCTCTACATCGGGCCTCTCGAGCACGTGATTGACACGTTCTCGGCTCTCGAATCAGAAGTAGATTTGATAGAGTCGAGAGCCAGAGCTCAACCACATTAGCTCTCAAACTAAATGATAATTTTGAAGATAACGAATCGGATCAGCAATTAGTGGTGAATCTGTGGACGAAATCGATTCACAAAAACAGTTAATACGTTTCGAGAATTGACTTGATTGGTTTGATGTGTTTGCCCAAGACGTTGGCCATTCATTACGTTTGATTCAATGCTCGACTAAAGGCCACATTTCATATAAGCGTTGTTTAGACGACTGTTTGTCCAAGGAACCGATTTAAAGACTTTTACCACCGATTGTCTTCCATCTGACGACACACTTAACCAAAATAGCACAAAAATAGCGAAACTAATTCGAGTTAATTCATTTCCAACGCCTAATATCCTGAGACTATTCATTTAATCGAAATATAAAATTAGCCAAAAATTGCCAAAACTATCTGATTTGAAGATAAACCCGAATTGAGACTTAAGTTCATTGCATAACTTCGAACGATTGGCTCTAATTACTGTAATTCTTGTTATAAAACGATTGCTTGAATTGAACGCTACGACAGAGACGATAGAAAAGAGAGAATCGACTGATAATATGTCGACCGATATTCTGGATTTATTTGTCTGGTCTGAATGGCAACGATATGCCCTACTCTGTCTTGAGGTAATCCAAAGCTATTCCACAAATTTGTGCTTGGTATTTTAATCTCAGATCAATTCAGAGATGACGTTAAGATTGAGTTCGAAGAACTGGGTTTAGACAAATCGACAATAACTCAAACCATTTGCTCAACCCTTCACTCTATTCCCTCATTAATTCAACTGAATTTGTATTATCACACCAATCAACTCAAGTGCGATATCCGACATATTGTCGATTAATTATAAAAACAAAACAATAGATTGTTTGGGTTTGCATTGATGGCCAGTCTGTCCATAGAGTCTACTATTGTTTAGCCGATGACTCGAACCAGTGGTCAGAATCATTTAATTTATTGATTCAATTGAGTTGTTTTCAACTCAATTGCAATATTAGAAAAACTTTAACCAATTATTACAAAAAATCAGAAAAAAACTATTTTTGCAGAAATAAATTGTTTTAATAAATCTATTGACGACTAATGTATTTATAACTAATTAATAAAACAAATATTTTAAATACATAGAACTGTTGACAAATTGATTTCTAATAAATACATTAGTTTTAAAATGTATTTAAACACTTGGTTTAAACACTTATGCTGTAGTTAAAAATTATGTAAAATCAAACTTGGTTGATTTAATCAAAAGTTTTTATTGATATATTTTCTTAAAAATGAATTAACAATTCAATAACAATGGAAACCAATGCAAAACCAATTGAATTATTCGTAGTTTTAAAAATTGAAATTAAAAATCTATTAAATAATAAATAAAAACAAAACTATTTAAATAAAATATGATATAACGTTACAATACATTGAATGTAAAACTTTATTACAATTTAAATAAATATGAATTGATGTAAAAATTGAGACTATTTCAGACGTCTTGTTGGTGTTGAAAGTAGGGCTGGTCCGAGAGCATCTGCCAGGCCTCCCGGTTCGAGAGGAGGCCCTCGAGCAGTGGCTGCAAATAAGTCGGACAGAGTTTGGCGAACGCGTCGTAGACGGGCAGACATATGGCGTTAATGAACGAGACCTGCATTTTGGGCAATTCGTCCCTTTTCTCTCTGTTCATCATATCCTATCAGACCAGACATCAGACATAAGACATAAGAAGTTCGGATCAGTTCATCACATTCAGTTAAGATTAGGTCATAAAATCGGTTAAACTTACAATCGGTTCAATATTGAGCTCTTGTTTTTCAATATCACCTTGCTGGAAGAATTCCGATGCCACCAGCTCTGCCACCACTTTCTGAATGTCCCTTAAGATTACAAATCAATTTTAGAACAGTTTTAGTCGAATTTGTGATCAAGTTCTTAAAAGCTCTTAAAATTTCATCCAAAATGAGCCAAATTGTCATTTTTTAAATTCAATTATTTTAATCTAATGCAAAGTAGTTTTAGTATGATTTAGCATTTTCAGATAAAATTGATTTTTATATTTTATTGATTTTATGTATAACATTATACAAAGTTTGCGTATTTAGATTTTAAAATTATAATTTACTCTAAAGTTGGAATAAATCCTATACTACTCTATAATATACTAATAATTCGTTTCAAATAGACCTTTAGGTAATAATTTTAATTTGAACTTGGTTCTTAAATATATATATAATAGTTATAATATATATATAGTTATCATTTAAAAGCACCTGCTATTCTGCAAAATCTAATTTAAAAAATAGTTTTAAAATTTTGCAAATATAATAAACACAAAGATGAAAATCATTTATCATTGTTAGTTAAGATGGATAATATTTAGATTCAAATGCATTTAAAACAGCTTAGACCAGGGATCGTAAAGGGGGATCATCCAAAAATCACTCTGGTTTTGAAATTTGGCATTTGCCCCATAGCATTTGGTCCGCAGAAAGGAAGATTTCTCGACTTTTTGCCGGATAAAATTGGAACATTTTCTCTAAATTGGTGTTAAATCAGGTTTAAATCCAGTTAAATCAATTTAATTTTGTTTAAATTAGGTTTAAAACCAGTTAAATTAGGTAAACTTTTATCATAAATAAATAGGTTTTTGAGCGTTTTTGGAAAAAAAGCCTGCCCTGATACCCCCTGGATCGACCTTCTCTATCCCTGCTTTAGACACATTTGACTATTATTAATTTCAATGTTTAATATTATTAAAATCAATTTATCTTATTACCGGTATAAAAATATAGTGCGACAAGTTATAATGCGACAATTCTTCGGACTAAAATATAAAGTACATCAAATTAAAAAGAAAAAATGAAATTTTTTTAATAACTAAGAAATTTTTTAATTATTTATCAATTCATCAATTCTTGAGCGCAAAGTCTAATAGACGCGTTTGAATAACTGTTTATTTTTATCAATTTTATTACTTCTATGTGATGCATTGTTGAAAATTATTTGAGACAACAGTTTGGACAAGAGTTTATAGGCGCTAATGATTTACATCCCTGGCCTCCTCGATCACAAAAACTAACAAACGATAATTTTTTTGTGAGGATATTTGAAAAGTTGAGTAATTGGATCAGAGATATCGAACATTTTCAACAATGCATTTAAGTTAATGAAATTCATAAAATTAAACAACTATTGAAACACATCTATCAATCTTTGCGCTCAAGATTTGATGGATATGTTGCTAATAATAAAAAATTTCTAAGTTATAAAAAAAATTATTTTTAATTTGATGTACTTTTAATTCAAATATCTTTCATCAAATAGCCAGGTACAAGAATCGTTGTATTATAACTAATATAACTTGTCGCACCATATAATGACAAAAATTTTTCTTGTGTACTAAAGTTTAATTTTATGTTTTAAATATTAAAGTTGTCAAGATGAAAAATTACAAATAATATTCAATTTTGTCAAATATTAATTCTACTTTTGTTTAGGGCTAGCCAAGGTTGACAAGGTCAGTGATTATAAATGAAAAATGTGACTAATCTTATCAAATTTGCAATTTAATTAAACCCTAAATGTAAACCCGATTTATTGTAAATTTAGTTAATTAGTTAAATTAATTGGTTAAAAAAATTATGTAATATAAAATAATTACTATATTAAAATTGATTTAAAATCTCATGTTTGTTTAATATAATATTTGTTGTATTTATAAATAAATATTAATATTTCAACTAGTTCTTTTCTATTGAGTAAAATTAAATTCTAAAAACTCTAAATTTATGAAAGAAAACACATTGGGAAGATGGAAACGTTGCTTTGGTCAAACCTTACTTGCTAAAAAATGTGCAAACCAAGACTCACACTATGTAACCAAAGCAATCAATGTGAAGAAGCAAGAATATATCTTTTTTCAACCAAACTGTACTCACTCGTCAGTAAGCAATTTGTAATAATAGATAAGTTTATCCAATCATAGCTCATATTCCTTGCATTTCCTGCGTTTTAGTCATATATTCTGTACTTTTTATTAGTTTTCAAGAATTGGAGATATGATACAAATATTCTAATTTTGAGAAACATTAAAGTTTCGAATTAAAAATATTCATTAGTTAAGAAAAATTTTGAAATAATATAACAAAAGCCTAATAATAGCTATATTTAAGATTAATTTACGCTCTAATTAAAGGCATTTATAATTTGAATCCGTATTCAGGGTTTATGTCATAAGAGCCAAAATGAATAATTAATATCCAGTAAAGACATGAAGAGTAGTGTTAAGTATTCGGAAGAATAAGACATACCAGGGCTTAGTTATTGCTCCGATATCACAACAAGTCATGAGAAGACAACGCAGGAGTGATCGATGTTCTTCATTGCCTCTCCAGTCGTACTCTTCCGATTCAATTAATCTGAAAAAATGTCCTCTTTTTCTGAAATAAACGGCCAAATCGGTCGCTAGTATTGCTTCTTCTAATACATGGACTACCCGTCGGTATTCATTTGGTGAGAGATTGCTTAGAATCTGATTTCCCTTTTGTTACAAATATTTTAAATTAAATATTATTTAAAATTTAGAAATTCTCCAAAAAATGTTTCAATGTCTCACTTGACTGCTTAAGATCATTAGTGATTGATCGAAGTGGTGGTGCTCTAGAGTACTGGTCGAATAGAGCTGTGCTAATGGCGAACATGACCTAAAAATAAAGCATTTATTTAACAACAAAAAGTTTAAAATGTGTTTAACAACTATACTATTCTATGCTATTGTACTATTATATGATATAATAGTATTAATATATATTAAAAATATGTTTAAAGTTTAAACTGACCTAATCTGAAACGAGTTATTGGTTCCCCTGTGGTCTAAGTCATGGCAAAGACAGGCGACAATGAGGGCCAGAGTCTCGAGCTCTCCCAAAATACGACAATACTGGGTGTTCTGCAAAATGAGTTAACTAATGAAGAGTCAATTGAAAGACGGGAGTCGTGAGGTAGGACTGACCACAAGAATGGCAAACATCATCTGCGCCACATTGAATGCGTGCCTCCAGTTATGGTAGAGGACGGGTCGGTAGTTCTTCTTTACGCTAAGAATCCATTTGCAGAGAACCTGATTTGGAGGACAAGAGAGAAGAGAGAAGACGACAGTTAGTCAATTAGCGGCACTGTTGGCAGCGCTTCTACTCTACTCTACAATACTGTACAGTATAATAGAGTAGAGTAGAGTAGAGTAATAGGTAGTAGTAATGGAGTGTTTGTGCAAACCTTGTAATCAATTTGAAATCTTTCAATTAAGTCGAGATCGAGAAACATGCGAATACAGGCCTTAATCATCATATCTTCGTCGAGACTAAAGTCGTTGAATCGAAGACTTGTTAAGTGAAGAGCAGTCGTCGACGGAATTACCATTCGCTGCAAGAGTTGCAAAGTTTGCCGATATTTAGTTTTGATTTGAATATAGTTTTAGTCGAATACGAATAAAACGATTTCATTCCAAACACTCTTTTCAATGCAATGCGATATTTCATTATTATTTAAATTTTAGAATAAAATTTTCATTTAATTTGAAAATTTAAATAAAAATGTTATTAAATTGTATATAAAAATAAATTTAGTTGAAAACAACTCTGTTATCGCATTTGAATAGAGTTTTGGCACCAGTAGTGCAAACAGGATTGCAATTGCAATTGTAGACAGAATTGAATTGCATTTGATTGCATTGAAAGCCTAGTGATATTGTAGTATTACTGCATACCATATACTGTATACTGTATACGGCGTATATACTGGTATACCGTATATACTGTTCACTCTAAGGTATAGATAGACTGTTGGACTTACAGACACTTTCTGGGCTTCATCTTCTTGAGCTGAGGCGTGATATGAGAGCACTTCGAGGGTTACGCGTTGTTTGGCCATCGCTTTAATTGCTTTCTCATACATCTGAGTGTTTGCGATTCCCATTCCCGAGAATATCGCAAATGCCTACCGGAGTCAGCCATAAGAATAAGAAACTTTAATCAATATATCGATTCATTGCCAATCTTTCCGAATAGGGCCTAAAATATTGCTATTGTTTTCTTTTCTTATATATCTATATATTTTGACTTAACGTCGAGTCAAACAAAAAAACATATATTATATCCGCAATAAAAGTAAAAGTCAAAACAAAACAATAAAATATTGAATTAGTTTTTGTTTCGAGTTTCCAGACTTCCCCCTCTGACCCGACTCTCTCGAATTCACTGCATTTCTTATAAATAACAGCAATTTTTCTAAAATGATTGCGATTTATGATCAGAATTTTCAACAAAGTAATAAATTTATTTCCAATTTCCCAAAATTTGATTCTTATTCTAAACTTTTGATTCGAAAAGTTTATCCAAAGACTGGGCTCTGACTTGTGAGCAAGAAATTGATTTTGAAGGTTATCTCTTGAAAACAGAAAAGCAGGTCTGGAAGGTCTGGTAGGTCTGGTAGACATGGTAAAACTGAGACTAAGCTGAGTGTAACTGCAAACCCGGTATATATTGATTAAAGAGTTTGTGTTGTTTCAGATCTAACACTCACTTCAAACAGATTTTCGTCGTTTTTGTTAAACGGCCGACCATTCAGTTTATTGATGAGTTGACTGACGCCTATTATCTTGCGGTCGGCGTTGCGTATAGGCATACAAAGTATACTCTTATGTTTGAACCCATTCGGGTTGTCCTCATCAACGGATGGGTCAAACTTTGAGTCCTCATAGGCTTCGGCAATGTTGAGAGTCTCGCCAGTCGTGGCCACATAACCCGTAATTCCAATATTGATGGGAAACCTGCCCTCGAAAGGGCTTAGTCTGGTCTCACACTCCTGACCACTACTAAGATCTTCAGCCTCGAGATCGAAAACTCGGGAAAAACTTCTAAAGTTATTATCATTGACTGAACAATAGTTTATTGAGGCCTCTGTTATTGCTATTGATTTTGATGGAGGACTGGGCTCTAAGTCGTGGTCTAAACAAATATCACTGTCTTGTGAATTGTCGGCCAGTAGTAGGACTTGACATCTATTCGATTAAATCAGTGAAAATCTCTTTATTTATCAATTGTTTGCATCGTTTAGGATGTAAGCCATACCGCGAGCACTGGAGCAATGACTGGATGTGAAGTAGAATTCGATAAATAATGTTCTCAATGTTGGACTGTTTTTCAAAGACCATCCTGGCCAAATCGAGAAGCACCTGGTTGCGTTTGTTCTCAAGCTGTGACCTCTCATACAACTGTGCGTTTCGTAAACCGATTCCACAAAACTGTAAGTATTGAGAGAAGACGTGTTCGTCCTTTAGGGTGAAAGTCGGAGTTCCCTTTTTGTTAATCACTTGTGCGACGCCCATCACTTGGCCGGAGATGTCGAATATGGGATTACATAACATGTTACGAGTCGTGTAACCGGTTTTCTGGTCAACCATATCAGTAAAACGGGAGTCCTATTGATAATACATTAAACACATAAACATATTAAGGCATGGATTGGAAAATGTTTGACAATTTATAAGTCTAAGACTCTAAGTCAAAGCCACGATTGAGTCGCTTCTGACAAATTGCAATGATATCACAAAAGACTGAATTGCATTACATTCGATATAATGATGTCTGACATTATTTGATAAATTTATGAGATTATTGGCTAAAATGTTTTGCACAAAAAGTTTTATCCAAAAGCAGTTCTTCTATCAAATGAGACAGAGATAGAGAGAGAGATAGAAGTTTGGAATAAGTATTCCCTTCGAGTCCTCCTTTATATCATTATAAATGGATTTGCAGTCTCTCTACACTATCTACGGCTCACTAACTAAATAAGAACTAAATTTAATACTAAACACTAACACAGTCTCTGACTCAGACCCTGAGCTCGCCTTAAGCCGATCTCAATATTATTTTCAAACATAAATGGATTGTTCGAAAAGATCAACAAATATTCAAATCTATTAATCATATCTTTGATTCTTATGAAACTTTTAATAAAATTGGTTTAGAGTTCAAAACTAATTTATTCCATGCTAGAATATTCGAAATATTAACTATATTATGTTGCTAGATTTTTTTGTCTGTTAAATATTGACTAAAATGAATATAAATGATAAAAACTAGAGTTTTATAATTATATTTTATACTAAATTTTCTAAAATACTTGTAAAATAAATTTCAAAACAAAATTAATATAAATATAATATGAATAGTTGAAAAAATCTCTAATTTAATAAATTATTTTTAAATCGAATTAATGACTGAATCGCATGCAATGCAATGCAATTCAAATTGAAAATAGTTTTAATTGAATGAAAAATTGGAATAATTATAAGAAAAGCAAAAGAAACGTCAAAATCAATTGCAAACCTGATAACAGTCGGGAATATTGACGGATTCGCCACTTTGTGCGACATAACCAACTATACCCTTCCCCCACGGGATCATTATTTCCTCCTTTTGCTCCATTTGTTCAATAGTCGACTGACACGAGACGTCAAATAATTGACTTATAAGACACCTATAAATTTCAATATTATTTAAAGAATTTAATGTTTTGAACAGTAGTTAAGTCACGTTAAGCAGAAAATATTGTTTTGATGTAAATGTAAAAACAACGAATCAAAAGAGTGGAACAAATTAAACATAATTTCAGAGAATATTAGAATTTATTCCTACTTTTAAAACAATTTTTGTCAGTTCGGCCATTAAATACAATATGCATTTTGATGATACAGTTTATATACTTCTAAATCGTATTTTAAATTTAAGAAAATTTGAAATATTTTTTCGGAAATTTCCAAAAATACAAAAAGAATATTTTGGTTGACATATAAATTGGGTATAACTTAATACCATTCAAAGTAAGTCGTGTCTTGAGTTCAACTCAATAAGAAATTGTATATTTCTGTCAGTATTTTCAATGTAAACGTATTTTAAGAAATGATTTTCAGTGAATCTGATTTCTCTTCAAAATCACACACTTTGACGGAATTTATTAATGTTTTGTAAATCTCAACAAAATTATTCTCAACTTTTTTTTATAGTACAGTATAAAGTATATGAGTGGAAAAGTCAACTTTTTAGCGCAATTTAATGATAAGTTTGACAATCTGATGATAGCTCGAGTTTAATGAATATGCTTTATTGTACATGCTAACATGTGTTTAAAATCATTTATTATAGAATAAATTTTTTAACTCAATTTTTGTGATAATTCGACTTTTTTCTGTATAAATATGCACTTAAAACAGTTTAATATATTATAAATTCAAATAAATAGAGTTTTTGTAAATAATTAAATAGAAAAATATAATCTGTAAAAAATCTGAAATAGCAATAGATATAAAAAATTGTTGTTTAAATGTTTTACTCAAATGTATAGGTTTATTGCATTAAAAAAATTCTTTTAAATATTAATATATAGTTATTGACAAATTGTATTTAATGTCCGCAAATCTGCTAAAATAATAAAGTGTTTCCTACTGTAAGTTAAATGAATTTATTCAAAAATTATTTAAATGATAGCATTGAAGCAAAATATTGTAAATAATTAATTGAAAAATGTTTTGGAAGAGATGGAGTAAAGCGTATTAAATAAGAATAATATTTAACTAAAGTATTAGTTGACTGAAAGCAGAACATGAAAATAGAGCAGAGAATTGAGAGTAAGAGTAATATTCTGTAATACTCTGTATGTGAGAGCGCAGTACTGTAACAGAGTAGTAGTGTCTGTAGTGTCTGACCTACCGGTTCGGGTCATTTTTCTCTCCTTTCACCTGAAGTTAAAGAGAAGTCAAGTGTTAGTCGGAATGGAAATGAGAAAAGTGGCGAATATTGAGTTTGAGTTTGAATACCAGGAAAAGACTGCATCGATCGGCGTTTGTAATGATACTGACGTTCTTCAGGATCTTATGGCAAAGCGAGCGAACGTCCAAATCATTACAAATGTCTTTCACTAATTCGAAAATCAATTCCCTTTCGTTCAGTGATTCCAACTCCTGTCTGGTCTTAGTAGGCGGTCCTCTATTCAGGTGTTGAGTCGAGCTGTTCTCAGAGCCCGGAATTGGCAAAAAAGTAGGCGTTCCGTCAACTGTGGTCGAGACCATCGGCCGTAAGAAACAACCACTTCTCTCGAATTCATGAGCGGATATTTTCCTCACTGGAGTCGTAGAGCCAGAGTTGTCAGCACTGGCACAGGAGCTGTTGCCCGAAGCACCTAAAATAGTCGAATGTATAGTCGCGACTATAGTGGAGATAATGGGGAAAAATATATATATAATGATAAAAAGGATAACGGATTCGACTAAAGTTTCCAACATTTAGCCAAATATTCTACTGTTTAACCAAATACTGAAAGTGAAAAATAAATGAAAAAAAGCGAAGAAATGAATGCAATGTTCGCTGTGTTTAATGTGATTGCAGTGATTGCAGTCTTTCTCCTCAGTATAGCTCAGATAAAGAGTAATAGAATTAAAGAGTGAACCGAAACGACACATAATTGATGAGATCGCGAGTCGAATGTATTGTTGAAACAAATAGTGCTTTTGTTTATAGTATGACAGAGAGGCACAGAAGGCACAGAAGGCATAGAAGGCATAGTAGGCATAGTAGGCACAGATCGACAAACACTCCGATTATATGCTTTGATGCGATTCTATAAAAATGATTTCATTACTCACCGGCACTCACAGAAGCCGAATGGGATAACAACCAGTTGTCGATGAGGGAACGGGAGGCCTTCCGCACGAAGTAGTCCTGCACAAAGGACGGGTGCTCGTCCAACCAATCCTTCAATACAAATATTGATATAATATACTCTAATGTAATCTTATAATTAGTTTAGTATTATATTACAGTGCATACAGTAGTCATTGAATGTAGTTATCTGTTTATTGTATTGCATAAACAATATACAACTATACCTCCATGTGCTCAAACTCCTCGTTCTCATAATACTCGCCGGCAGCTGACTCACTGGAGTCACCCTGAGCCACACCGCCAGCTTCAGACATTTTAATGACCGGGAGGTTAATGTTTGATCGGTAGGTCTTTGTTGAGCCCCTCGGGTGCCAACCTATAGAGTCAAAGCGAGAGAAAGAGAGGTGAGAGGTGTGAGGAATGGATGAAGTGTGCGAAGTGTGAGACCTGGCGGCCAAAGCGGTCTCCAGAGGGCAGAAGCGATTGTTGGGCAAAGAGTGGTCGGTGATGTAGCACTGGAAGACTGTGGCAAGTCTTCTGTGATCAAAGCGTTGGGCGTCGGGTGTATAGCAGTGTCTCCTTTGCAAGCGTCCAGTTTCGCCACTTTCTTCAAATAGCCTAACATTTCGAACAAACAAAACGAGTCAACGATTGCTCGAATCAACAAACGGTCGGTCAATGGGTTTCGCGACAACAGATCAATGGGTCAATGGGTTAGTCGACGAACTATCAGGTCGTGAAACCCCTAAGAGTGCGAAAATTGCAATCAATATCGTTCTGCCATTCATTCATTCAGTCATTCATTCATTTCATTTGCATTTTCTATCAATCGCTTCAATTTCAATAACGGCTCTGACTTTACAAATCGAAAACATTCGACTCAACCCTAACTTATCTCATCTCCGCTCTCGACTCAACACAACACAAACACAATTCGCCGAACACTCGACTTTCAAATTAATGCAAATCGTATTTAAATTTTGTCACATTTTCCTCGTTTTCATCTCTTTATTATTTCAAACTCTTATATCGTGTCAGCAATGGTTTTGCATTATTTTATTTAAACAAATGCAAATGTTTTCTTGCTCAATTATGCTAAATTACTACTTATACTATATTAATAGTTGAAATTTTGCCAAATATAGCTAGATACCACAGAATTTTATAGCTAAATAAGACTAAATTAGGAATTTATCACTATTATTATGTAAAGAATTTTTGTTAATTTTTAACGGTATTTGAATATATTTTTACATTTTTATTATATTAAATAATTTGTTAAAATTAATTAAATTAAATATTGTTTTATACTAAAAATTGAATTTTTAAAAAGTTTAATAAAGTTTGGAAATATTTTCATGTATTTCAGACAGTTAATTTAATATGACTTTTTAGCATAATTGTTGTAATAATTTGAAATAGGCACAAGTTAAATTATATTCAACTGAAAAAATTGGCAATTTAAACTCTAATTTGTTGCTGAAAACAATTAATTTTTATTATAATATTTATTTAAATTATTTTCCAACTACATTTAATAAGACACAATATCAAATGCATTTGCATTTGTGTAGTTTGAAAAGTTCTTGATATTTATAAAATGTTTTTAACTCTTTAATCTCGTCTCTAAAAACTAGCAAGTTTTAAAAATGATAAAGACAGTCTCGTAGCAAAAATAAATTAGTTATTTTTTTTATAGCTATTGTCAAGTGTTTATTAAATTAATTTTCAAATTATTTTTGTATTTTAAATTTTATTAAATTTATTCAAATTATAGATATTTATAAAAGTAACTTTCTGAATTAATTTAGTTATATCAAATTCTGAATTAAATATTAAAACTTAACAATGAGTGGTTATATTAAGTTTATTTAAATAAAATATATTACCTATCTATTATTTTTATACAAAATATAAATTTATAAAATCTGTAAATATAATTTAATTTGAATCCATTTCAAATTATCACAACAATTATGCTAAAAAAGTAAATACAATATATGACAATAGAACTTCAAAAATAAATGATTGATGAGCTTTTTGCAAAATTACTATAATATTTCATGATACAAATTGAAAATTTATTTTCAATTTAACTGATAAACTAAAAATTTGTGCATATTTAATTAAGAAAACCCAAATACAATTTACTCTAATTGAAACCCAAAATGTAAAGAGAAGAGGGGTTAAGGTAGCAATTGCTACAAAAGATAGTTTATGTTTAAGGATTAATGTGACAGAAATTTTGCAAATAGACATAAATTGATAGACATAGTGCGTTTATAGTGGTTTTATTTTAAATAACTTAAAAATTTTGTTTTTAATCAAATATTTCAATTTTTCTAGTTTACGATAGAGTTTTTAAATCAAATCAAATAAAATTTATAATTATTTAATTAATTAAAAATTTTAATTAATTTTATTAATAAGTAAAATAAAGATTATTAAATAATAATTTAAACTAAATCTTTTTTCTTTTGCATCCCATTATTCTATATTAAATAAACTATCTTTTGTGACAACTGCCCCCTCAATCACTCCTTTCATACATAGGTCCCAATCGGGGTTAAATATATTTTTCCAAAATTAAAACTTTTTCAATTTATCTTTTCTAAAAAATAATGTTAAAATAACTAAAAAATCAAATTAATTTCAATTCTAGAATCGTTAGTCCTGCTTTAATATATTTTTTATCTTAATATATATTCGACATACAGTCAATAATTTCGAGATATTCTTCTGTAAATTCTGTTGAACTAATCTAATAATAATACTCTTAATATAAAGTAGTTTTTTCTAAATTCAAAATTTTCTTTATTTTCTAATTTTTGAATCAATCCAAAGAAAATCAAGACTTTTATTTTCAGATTTGACATTTTTTCCTGTTAAAAAAGCCTTTAAAGTGAAATATATGTTCAACGCAACTCAACTCAAAGTGTTGTGATTTGAAATGAAATGCAGTATAAGTTCAATGCAATGCAATTCAATGCGATTGTGATTTAAATCTCTAAATTATAAAGTATAGTACAGTTCTTGGATATAACTATACACTACAGGACTATACAGAGCTATACAGAGCTGTATATTTAGGTCAAAATTTTCTTCCTTTCAAATGCCAACAAACACTCGAATTCTAACAAATAATTGTCTGAATGTGAATGTAATTTATAATTCGATAAAATAGATTGAAAACTCGAATACATCGAAAGCTTAGCCCAAGGTATGGCCTGAATATATAGAAATATATATTGATATTCACTATTATTCTAGCATTTTGTGAATTCTGTGAAAAGTTGTTTCAAAATGCATTTCTTGCCTTAGTTTTCGAATTCAATTTAACTATTTTATAGTTTTGCATAATTTTAAAGTAAAAAAATGTCACTATTTTTCAAACTCCGAATTTAAATCGAATAAACTGTAGAGAAGAGACATTTTCATTAGTGAAATCAAATCCCTTGTAAAGCAAAACATTGATATTTTTAGCGAACAATTCAGTGCATTGACAAAAAGACATAATTAGGAGCGAAAACATAAAAATTTTTCATTATTTATCGATTCCGGAGTTATGATTGAATTTGACGATAAGCCAGAAATTTGCTAATGTTTTGAATAACAGAATATTGAACACAACTGTACTTTGATTTCGATTTTTGTTTGGGTTTTGTTGCCAACACTGAGACTCGAATTTCGATTCAAATTGAAATTAAATGAAATTTAAACTAAAGACAAAACGGAATAAAATTAAAATTGTTCTCAAATAACGAAAATGTCTAGTTAAATAAACTAAAATTGTTTGGTATATAACGTGAAATTTGAGGTCAACTTGTTTTGATGTTTTGAAATAAATACTAAAAACCTTTGAGATATGAAAAGAAATTATGAGAAATGTTTGAAAATCTTTGGGATAATAGATAAAGAAATATCAAACCGAAAGACTAGTTTAATACAAAAATAAATACAAAAATATTGCGCATGAATTGGATGACTTGATATATGATTTATTGATCAAAAGTAAAAAACTTTGATTTTCTTCAAAACATTTCTAATTCAATAGAAAAGAGTGAATAATAGAAATCAATTTCGCTTTCATATAAACTACGTTTTGAGTCTAATTCTAATTATTTATATTGATATAAGTCAGAGAAGAAAAGATTTTCTTCTGTAGACTACTTAAGCCAAAGTATTCTAATAAGCGCTGAATACTGAATGATAAATCAATATTAATAATAAGCAAAAGACTTATATCACTCAAGTATTGTATTTATAACTCTTATAACTTTGCGAACTATTTCCATTAAAACGCATTAAAAATATATATTTGAAAATTATAATGGATTTACAATCCATTCATAGAAATACAATTGCCTAAAAAAGCAACATAAGCTTATCTTGTTCGAAATTATATATACTTATGTGTTAGCTTATAAATTACCAGGGATTCATAAGATCGACCCATTCAAGGGAATCAGGAGAGGCAATTTTCCCAAACCTAGGGGCATCAGGGGAGGGATTTAAAAAACTCCATATATTTATAATAAATTTTTATCCAATTTAACCGAATTTAAACTGAATTTAGCACCAATTTAGGAAAAAATTTGCCGATGGTTTTGGAAGACCGGCAACTTTTAGGAGGTATCTATGAACTGACTAAATGCTAGGGGAACAAATGCCAATTTTCAAAATCAGGGACAGTTTTGGCTGATCTCCCTTTTGAATCTTTGGTTTATACTCAAATATGTTTATTTGTAGTCATAAAAAGCTAAAATGTTTATTAAAAAAATAAAACTTAGTAAATCTAAATTTGTCTTATCTTATGGCTTTATAAGTTTATGGTTTCAGCAAGTTTATATAGTATGTGTAGACTCTTTTCTAACCAAAATATAGTTTTTAAAGCTACGATAATAAGTTATAAATTGGGCTGGCAATTGCTTTTTCTGATGTTTTTATGTTCCAGTAAGTAGTGATTGTGGATTGGATTTTATAAAATTAAAATTAAAAACTTAAAAATAATAATGTCGAAAATTACTAAAATTCTATTTAAAACCACGTTCACAGTTATTGACTACTGTAACATAAAAGGATTAGAAACAGCTTTAAACCGCCAGACCAAGTTAAATAAAAATAAATTTTTAACTGGTTTAATATCACAAAGTTTAACAAATTCATTTAAAACCAAACAAGTAATTTTATCTAAACATTTACCAACATTGTGAGATAAATTTCTATTTTATCAGTTTTTAGCAAATTAAATGGTCTTGTTTCAGTCACCTAGATCACTATTAGTTATGTGGATAAATAAATCTAATTCTGTATTTCTCTATTGGGACTAATTATTTCGTTCGAATTAAGTAAATATATTATAGAAAATAAATTTTAATTATTTAACTAAACTTTGACAAAAAAAACTAATTTATATAACCAAAAAAAAGTAAAACTATAAAAGTAAATTTTGCGTTAAGACTAAAAATCCATAATAAACACATAAAAAATTCAAATAAATTGTTTTTGTAAAAAATTGCTTGATTATTAAAGAAATATTTTAGATATGGCTTTATCACTTAATAATTATAATATTGCAACTTTTATGCGGCAAAACTTAATTTAATATATTTTTTTAATTATATAATTATTTATATATTAGTTTCTGACAAATATTTTAATAAAACAAAGTAATAAACCAAGGTAAAATTATTTTTAAAGTAAATAATTTGGATATTTTTGGCAATCACTGTATAACGCATTTTAGTGTTAATAGTTTTATTGAAACTCTAATACAAAAAGAAATACAATTTGTGATTAATTTCAAGCAAACTATGAAAGCTATTAATAACATTTGATTGAAAGCAATTTTATTGAAACTTTATTTCTATACTTTTTTTGAAAAACCCATTACTTTTTATGACCAGTTTTAAACTCAACGAATCTTTAGTTTTGATAATTCTTTGTCGAATCGATATTTCATTCTTTTCTTCTTTTATAAACTGTTTTGGTTTAGAATATTTCCAATACATTCTCAAAATATATTGCGGCCAAAAAGTATTACTTTTATTCGAAGAACATTACTCTAAAAGTTTTTTTTGTCTTACAGTCAAATGATCAGAAATAAAGATAATCGAATAGAATCTTATTTTTTGCATATTCATTTTATTTATTCCCTTTTGTATTCTTTGGTCTAAATTTGAAAATAAAATTCATTCACTCAATAGAAAGTGCTTTTAAACGATAAGTATTTGTAATTAAATTTTAAATCTAAATTCTATAAGAATAAAGTGTATTATAAAAAATAGATTCAATTTTAAACTCATCTAATTCTAAAATTCATTAATGCGTAAAACCCAATATATAAATATAAGTAAATACTGTATATTAATATGTACTGTATATAAGACATAATTTTAGATAGCTGCACACAAATATTATCAAGTAAATTTAAATTGTAATTTCATTCAATACAATATCATATTATTTAATATAATATAATAACTATTATTCAGATATTGTTTAATAAAAAATAGTGATTAAACAAAGCCATGTGTCGTATGTGCCGTAAAAACTAAATTTTTATCAAATAATTCAATGAAAAGTAATGGCAAACATAGGGGACAGTAATGGTTTATAACAATATACTCTTGGCTTCAAATTGATAGAATAGTTATCTCGAGTGCTGTTCATCACTAAAATCATTTTAACCGAATGTTATTTTACACTCGACTCCAGTCAATAGGCTCTTAAAAATAAATTTTAAATCTCTAAAAGAATCCACTTTTTCATTCATTAATTGTGTTTTCTTTTTCTATAAGCGATTACTTGTTTTTGAACTTTGAAAACAAAATCAAAAATTCAATCAGTTTTGTAAAGAGAATTAGACCCTTGAGAACAGGTATGGCATAAAAATAGGAAAATTGAGCTAAAAAGCAACAGAAATGCAGTAATGTTTGAAGCGTTTGACGATTCCGTTCTGTTGTCATAACATAACTGTTGGCAATTAGAGCCGTCATTATCTCAGTTATGATTCATAGAAAAAAAGTTACGAACCGTTGACAACATATGCCTTAATCCGTACAAATGTAGACAAATAGAAACAAAAGAAACGCATTAATGGGTTTAGGATTAGAAGAACTGAGCCCTAAAACTAATGTTGATTAAGAGATCCTGAATTACGATGTTTTAGGTCGAAAATTAGATAGATTTTCGCATCAATTGTACGTCAATTGTCTTAATACAAATGTTAGTAATATTAGTAATGTTAGTAATGTTAGTAATATATAGAATTGTTGATTCTATTCTATAATATAAATAAGAAGTAATGAGCAAATTGTGCCAAAAAATTATTATTATTATATTTATTGCCGAATCAATTACATTACAACTAAAGTTTGTCTGTTATTGGTTTGAATTAATCAATAATTGCTTTTTCGACCTAAACATCAATACCGATATACTGTATAACTAATAATGCATTTGTTGTTCAGAAAAATGTTATTTGAATTCTCTTCTGAACAACATTTTGTCGAAAGTTTACATTCAATGAGAAAATGAGTCAATCGATTGGTTTTATTGTAAGAATAAAGTCAGTAATGAAATACTTTGGGCCATAAGAGCCTTATCTCATCGTTGACGGAGAGTTCGGTCTAAAGTGTAGAGTCTATGCATTCTCTATAGACAAACAAATTCTATCATATCTTTTGCATTTGATTCATGCAATTCAAGCAATTTATAAACAAAAAAATGTATTTCAATCAATAATGAGTTGAGATTTTCAACTCAAAGTACAAACAAATTCTACCAAAATTCTAATCAGAAAAAACATTTCTAAAACTTAAATTCGTATTTTTTGATTAAATATTATTCATCTCATTAAGAGTAAAAACTGTTAAAATAAAAGTAATTATCATTAGTCGTAAATAAATGACAAAATAGAGAATTGTGTTTATATGCAATCGTTTAATATTAATACAGTATATCAAACAATGAATGGACTAATGATCTGAAACTACAATAGATGAGAGAATTGTTGTGTTAATAACGCGTTTAGTTAACACAATTTTTAAAAATAAATTCCTATGTTAACTTTTATTGATTTTTTCTTTTTTCTACTGAAAATTTTAAATAATAAACAAACATGATAGATGAAACTTTGTAAATGTCTTCACCATTTTTTAATTACATTTATTAGATCTTATGATTGAATAAAAAATCTGATAAATCATTTAAATATATTTGAGTAAAAAAACATGAAAATCATAAATAGAAAGTTAAGGCACATTCTCGACAATTGCATAGTATCTGAGCAATCAATGCGTTTTATATTTAGTAGTGATATGTGGTATTAAAATCCTGGCTTATCGTGAAATTCAAGACATTTTTCAAAATAATCGATTGTTCACTAAGTTAAGAATATATGTTAAGAATTATATGACTAACTATTATTATTATTATATAAAAGCATTTGATTTTGTGCTCCAGACTTGAATTGCTCTATATATGTGCGCCAATGCCGAAAACAATCTCCTTTTAAATCCGATTTTCTATAACTAAATAATCAATTATTTTTAATTCGGCTAAACTTAGTGATTGCTAAGAGTATAAAGTCATCCAAAGCTTATTATAGATATATTCGACGGGTTTAGCGACACATTAGATGATTGCCAAGAAAATCGATTTATTAATTCGCAATAAAAGCAATTCGACTCCAAATTTGAATTAAATAGATATTATATTCCGTTTAATTAAATTAAGTCATTCTAATTAGAAAGACTCAGATTGTCTAATCTGTTAGATTTTATTTGCGTTTCGCTAATTAATTCAAAAAACATTAAAATATTGACTCAAATTCCAAATTAATTTGCATTTATAATATACCAAGTTGTAATTATAAATTACATCTTTTGCAATAGTTTAGGTAAAATTCATTTTTAATTCAATGCTTTCATCATTTGAATAATTTCGGAATTTATTTATTTTTTTCATTAAAATGCTAATATTAATTGAATTCTAGTGACAAATCTGGTGTTGTTAAAGCACCGGCAGAGCGCCGGCAGATATTCCTGACTTAAATTAAAAGAATATTGATTTTATGTTTGACTATTAACCAGTAATCAAGTGTTAAATTAATTATATTTTAATTATCAAAAGTGTGTTCACAGCAAACATCATTTGTTGGGCTATTAACACAACAATTAAATTGTGTTCGATATCAGTAATAATTAATAAGTTTTAATTTAGAAATCAGTTTTAGTCTATGATTTAATGTCTTTATTAAAATAATTAATCATTTTCTCAATTTGCAAATTCTCGCAATTCGATGAACTGGGAAACTATGTCAGGAATTGTTTGGTTTTACAAATTGAACATAAATTGCAGTAAAAATTAATGGAAAGAATCAATGACTTAATGTTATGAAGAAAAAATATAAAACAGATAAATCTTTAAAGAAATTTAGAAATAAATAGCATTTGCATCCAATTAATCATTTCTATGTCTGTCTATGTCTAGAAAAACCAGTTTTTTATTGCATATATATTGTGATAAACAAACGACAGACGAAAAACAATTAGAATTGAATGCATTACAAGTTGTGGTAATAAAGTCTATAATTTTGTTTTTGAAGTGTTTAGTAATGCATAAAATTGAAAATTCTTGGAAATAAGTGTACAATTGAAGCAATAATCTGAATAAATATGAAATAATGATAAGTGATGTCAAACGATGATTCGTAAAGTCCTTGAATAGATGTAACCGAAGTTATAAATAAATTCATGTAAATGCAAATGCATTCCAAGGTTAGGCATCCCCTTAATAGGAACCTCACCCTCTCGAGGCTGAGACGTCATTCTAAGTGTTGTGTTGCTTAGTATTGCTATTGTATCCTAAACTAACTACAAACTACAAACTGGCTAACCTACTTGTCTAATTATTTATTATTCATTAATTCAATAAATATTAGCACAAAAATCAACTAATCTTCGGATCACATCAACTCCATTACTGATATCTATTACTTAACAATCAATTTCTATTCATATTTTATCAATGAATGAGTAGAAAAACAAGTTTGAAATTAAACTGTTTTTATGTCAATGACAATCTAAAGACTATAATTAGAAAAAAAGTATAGTTTTTGCTAACCTTTGACTTATGTCTTGTGAATACGTGACTTAGATTTGAGAAATATTATTATTCGAAAGCACTTCATATTATTTTTGACAAACTTTCTGATGACAAACATTTTCTCAAAATTAGCAAAATATTAGACAATAATAAAGCAATTAATTGCTTTGAAATATGAGTTAGTCTTAATTCGATGGAAATAATGGAAATATTTGGTTCGAACACACCTTCCAATAAAAGCGAAGAGTAGTTCCCATAACTAGTTGTTCACATAATTGTAATCTTAAGGTATATGATATATCCAATAAATTATAACAACTCAATACAAATTACATTATAATCGCGTTTACAACAATCAATTAAATCTTCATTTAGTAGTAAACAAGTGATTGATTGACAAGATTTCGATTTGAAATTCAGTTTCAATACATTTAAATGAATTGAAATTATTTGGTATTAAAGAGAGAGAGAGAGTGAGAGAGATAGACTAAGAGAGTAAGAGTGAGAGTGAGGTATAACTTATTCGTTAGTATCGAAGCGAAGCGATTGAATACGATTTGAAGGAAAGACTATAAGACTATTCTAATGGCCTTCGGTTTAATGGTTAGATCGTTCACATGGTTTGAATGTAGCGAACATAGCGAAGAGGAGAGGCATTCAATATCACATGTAATTGTTGACTGGTTTTACATACATTATATATCAGTTGCAGTTCTATCGGTATATCGTTTGAGGACTTTGAACACGAGTTGTATTAATATTGAATTCAATTGAGTTGTATTGCACTTACATTATGCGAAACACACTTTCGACACACATTTCACTTGAAAAAAGTTATAAAACGCAAAATGCAGTCAATGCTTGGCTCGACTGATCATTGAGTCAATTGAATGCAAACCCCGACTGACAGAGCACTAACTTTTCAACATTTTCAAGAATAGGCTCTCAATGTTTCGCTATGTCGAGCACTCCTCGACGTATTGTACAGCGCGTAGAGTACGCACAGACCAGAGACGAGAAACGCATAAACTTTGTATTCAATTCATTCAACAAATGCTAAACTCTAGTCTACATCACTTACGAGTTAGCTTTGAAATACTATTTAAGACTATTCAATACAACAGTAACTGTACCATAACTGTATGATACTATTCGTATACGAGTATACGACAGTCAGTCAGTCAGTCACTCACTCACTCAGTTAGTCAGTCCTACTCGAGAACTATGCAGAAGAGCAGTGAGTGTTTGAGTGTTTGTCTGTGCAAAGGAGGCATACCGTAGAGCAGAGAGGAGAGGAGAGGAGAGGAGAGGGAGAGTGTGTGTTTGTATGTGTGTGAGAGAGAGAAGGCAAGCACTGGTAAAATAGCACTGGCACCACACCATGCGATGCCATACCATACGATACGATACCATACACACCACTCCACCACTCGTACAAGTATTGGCAAATTAACGCGAAATAGAGCCATAAGAGCCCAACACTGCCATCGCATCAGAGTTAGAGTGTTGGCAGTGTTGGGCAAAGCGTTTACTGCCATCTGATTGTAATTAAACCGACAAACAGTCGCTTCGATAGTGTTAGCACTGGTTATACAGTTTGAGGGAAACATTTAAACATTAATTAAACTTACGTTTCATCGTAGGACTGATGTTGGCCAGTGTTGCCAAAGAGAGCGATGCCTTTCGAAGTGTCTGACCTAAGTGTCAGAGTCAGTTGCATTCACTGCATGTGTGAGCGATGGAGTGAAAATCGAAGTGCGAGCACAGGAGCACAAAGTAATAAGTATTAATAATAAGTAATAGTCGTTTCTCTGCTATCTCTGCTATCTGTGCTATCTGTGAGATGAGAGGAGCGATTTGGTGGCGATGTCTAACACTCGGATCGCACGGAATACGACAATATGACTATTACTGGTAATGCTAGCGCTTATAAACCACAGCAAACATCGAATGAAGTCTTGATATGAGCTCTCAGTCACACTCTAACCACTCACTACTGACTCGCTATATCGCTATATGTCAATTGCAAACTACCAGAACCAGCATCTAATCACTACCATCCAACCACTACCAATCCTCTAATACCTCCAGTCCTACTTCTAGACTAGCAATCCAGCAATACCTGACTTTATTAGTGTGACGTCAATCTGGAAATGAATTTTCAAATTAGGAATACAAACGCAAACAAATTCATATAAACTCACATAAACTCACAATACTTTCGATTATAAACCAATAATTAACTAAAATTTCATTTACTCTTCACTCTATCGCTTCATTCGATGCGAATATTTATGAACAAAAAACAAACATTTGATGTATTTTTCCACTTATTTATTATATAACTTGTATTTCAATGAATACTGAATACGTTAAAGCCTTATGTGATTTGATTACTAATCATAGAATCACATCAACTCGTCTGTGATTAAGCACTCAATGTTTGCTCGTATTATACGAGTAGATGACAAACATCTCAATTTATTTAATCAAAATATATCTCAAATTTTAGCAAATCATTACAAACCCAACCATTTTTTTCCTCTAATATATAGTAATTTTGTTTTTCGGTTACATTAATCAAGAAGTGATTGCATTGAAACCAACTATTCGTTTATGTTTGAGATAAAGCCAATGAAAGTCCAACCAATGTTTAGGCGATCAAAGTTAACATTTCATTTGCATCGGCAATAAAATTAAAGGTTAGTTATACTTGACATCAATATGACGTGATATTACTTAATCAAATTAGCCGCTACTCCACTCTTACCTAACATACTCTTACCCACTCTTACACTCACTTTGCTTATGAGTTATGACGAGTCAGAGTGAGAGAAGAGAAGAGCAAAGAGAGAGAAAAAGAGAAAGAGAGGTTCTGATTATTTTTATGATACACACACTTTCAGACTTTCATTGTTTTGTTACCAGAATTGCATTTCATTTCAACTTTATTTTGATTATTTGTTTGTTATCAGAAGATATTTCAAAAGACGTCAAAATTATTGCAATTCATTCATTCATTTATTAATATTAACTTATATTGAATTGATAAGAGAGTTCAACAGCACATACAGAGCCAAAACCAAAGCCATAGCCACATCATATTTACTCTTCACTTGCAAACCATTTGAAACCAACAAAACAACACTAAATGACAACAAATTTTAAGTTATTCCCAGTTTTGCAAAACGGAAAAGAGTTTTGATTTATTAAAATAGGAATAAATTAAATTAAATTATATTTATGCGAAACACTTGTTAACAACGAATGCATTGCATAAATGGATTGCAATGACTGACTGCTCGACTAAATGCAAAACTATTGGTCTGAATGTGCTCTAAAAGGAAGATAATATTGATAAAGAGATAGATAGATAGATGTGATGTATGAGATGCATGTTATCCTGTTTTTGTCTTCAATTTCCATTCCTTACTCTACTCTTCAATAAAGAAAGGTTTGAGAGTTTGCTCACAATTTATGTTTTATTCTATAGTTTTCTTTACTTTAAAATATATATCAATTCTATAGAGCTGTGAACATAAGTAAGTATAAGCATAACGTAGATTGCAGTTATGCTGTATATATGTATGTATGTATGTATGTATGTGTGTGTGTGTTGTGTGTTATATAAAATGCATTGTATCCATGGAAAACGGCTCAAGACCAAATAGACTCAATATTGACGTTTATTTGTTTGTATTTACTCTGTGTTATGCTAGAAAGGACACAAAATCCTGGATTTATAGCTTCCAATTTATTTCCTACTTTAACATTCACTTATAATTTGCCGATTTTTGTCCAATTTTTCAGTTCTATTCGATTCGATGATGAGATGACGTGACAAACCATAACTGCTTTTTCTCTTTGTTTCACGAATTCTCAATTCAAGTACTCTTTGAATTGGGAATTAACACAACTTTTCTGTTTGACAATACATTAATCCGTTTCCAATTACAAGATATACTGAAACAAAAGAACACTTTTGCCTTTTCTGCTCGTCTTTGTCTTCATGTCTTCGTAATCATTCGACTTCATTCTTATTCCACTTCGATTTAATCGATAAAATTCGACTCAAGTTTATGCCAATTCTTACTGTACTGTAGATCTGACTTAAATTTGTATTGATATGTAAATTGTTATCATTTTTAAGTAGAATTCATTTGAAGCTAAAATATAAATTTAAATCTAACTTGTATAAATTAAATTTAAAAATTTGATAAAATGTGTTTGTCGAGAATATTAGCTTGCTTTATTTTTTAAAGTTTGTTATTACAAAATTAAGGTAAGAAGCGATGTTCAAAAAGAAACTAAAATAATGTTTAAACTAATTCTAAAACCAATTTTATTATTAAATAAAATTTAGAAGAAAAAATCTTAAAGTTTAAAAAAATTTACTTAAAAAATATATTTAGTTTGCAATTAGTTTTAATAAAAAATTTATTAAATTAATATAGATCTATATAATATATTGATAAATTTAAATTATGTTACAAAAGAATCATTTGTTTTACTTTAAATTTAGCATGCTAATATTAAATTTAAAAATTGTAAATATAATTAATTTGTTCAAATATTAACGGGTAAGAAAACTAATTCTATCCATTAAGCTATTAATAAAGTTTATGTTTTTATTAAGTAAAATAATAAAATAAATTGAACTAAATTTATCTGGGTAATTTTTTATTTGAGTTTAATCTGTTTTTTGAAGAAAACGAACAAGTTATTTATACTTGTGGTACACCGATTAACAGTAATGTATAACTGGCCAGCAGTGCAATCAACGGTTAATGAGCTATAATTCTGGCGTCAATTCTATTATATAATAACACTTTACGTCATCTAATGTCATAAAAATTCTTTAACAAAATAAAGACTGAATTCATAAACTCAATTCTTATTTTATTTTTATTTGTTAAAATATATTTATTATTAAAGTATTAATATTAATAATTTATTAATAAACGTTAATGTATTAATATATTTAATATTGAAAGTTAATAATAAATATTTTACATTAATTTCTTATATAATTTATTCTTATAATAAAATTTCGACAATTTTTGGTTTACAAATTTGATATAATTTTTGACTTAAATAAAATAAATAAAATGTTTAGTATAAGAAATTTATTAATATCTATATTATATTGTGCAGTATAGATCAAGAAATTGAATTTATTTTCAAATTTTTTGAACAAAAGGTATTTTAATGTTGTTTCTATTCTTACAAATTGACGCAAGTCTAAATTATTTTTGTTATTATATAAAACTTAAATTTATTTTAGTCTTCTCTATGAAATAGAATATTTCGTTAAATGAGACAATGTTTGTGACAGTTATGATAGAGAAAAATCAAATTAGACGGCATTCCACTGCTATTTGAACTCTCATTATATTCTATGCTTTCATTACAATGATATTTCAGTATAAATCTTCGGATAATGATATCATAAGAGTATATAATGAGCCAAATCAGACGTTTGTCGTTCCAACTCAGCTATTCCTACTATAATAAAGCATTCAATACAATGGAATCATAATTCACATAATTTTAACTAAAGTAAAACTTTTTAGAAATATAATGAATTTAAGTAAATAAAAGTAAAAACTTTTTTTAGATCTAAAAGTTATAATTTTCTAATATTATTACAATTTTTAGATTGTACAATCTAAAGACTCAACTCGTCTCAGATAAAATTTTTAAAAATATTTTGCAAAATACTGAAGTTAAAAATTTGTTCATGTTGATCAAAGGCTTGATTAACAAAGTTGAATTACAGTACTTTTATTAATTAAATATATTTGTCTTTATTTAATAAAATAATTTAATACATTTCTACATTTTAAACAATAAATTATTAAATATTTTATCGGCAGAAGTTTCAAAGATTAACTAATTTAGAAGGAAATTAAAATAGGGATTTCAAAATTTTGTTTAAAACCCAAAAGGGAAATTATGGAAGGAATTTTTTAGAAAAAAATCTATATAATTATATTGCAATTTAACCTAAATTAAATTTCAGCAAAACTTAAAGTGAATTTAAATTAGATTTAACACTAATTAAAAAATTTATAGTTTTGACTAAAAGACTCTAAAAATTTGTTAACCGGCAAATAAACGAGATTGAGGAATTTTCTTCTCACCAAATGCTATATTTGATAATTTTAAAAATTAAATGGATTTTTGAATGACATACTCTTCTGAAACTCTGCTTAATATTTATATTAAAATTATTAATAACTTACAAGGGGTGTAACGGTAAGCCCCACCCCCGATTGCCACAAAATTTTGTATTTTGAAAGAGTTTTAAAAATAAAAAATATGTATTAAAAAACTTTTGGCAGAAAGTGATAGGCAAAAATTTTATTGAGATTTTTCATAATTATTTGCTATAGATATTGCAATTGCAAAAGAAAGCTATTAAAGCAAATGTAGTTTTTACATCTCAGAAAAATTATATTTATACATTTTAAACTTTTAAAACATTGTTTATTAACTAAAACAGAGAAAAACTTAACAAAATATACAAATTTTTCAGTTTTACAAATTTTGCATTATTGCATTTAAACAAGAAAACAACAACAGAAATATTCTCAATAACTTCAGTTGAGTTTTGTCTTATTTTAATTATTAACCAATGTTTAAAAGTTTTAAAACTAGAAATTATAATTTGTTTAAAATGTAAAAACTACATTTGCTTTAATAGCTTTCGATTGCAATTGCAATATTTATAGCAAATAATTATGAAAAATCTCAATAAAATTTTTCCTATCACTTTCTGCCAAAAGTTTTTTAATACATATTATTTATTTTTGAAACTCTTTCAAAATACAAAATTTGATTAAAATCGGGGGAGGAGGGCTTACCGTTATACCCCTTGTTAGACAGCTCCCTTCTCTCTCCTTCGTCATTTCTTCTATCTCTATTGCTCTCTAATTGTATGTCCTCTCACTTATCCGTTTACCCAAATTATGTTTATCTGTCGTCCGATTTATTTTTGAATATTTTTGTTAATTAATTTAAGTTTTCTTATATTGTTTATTATTTAAACTTTTACTAAAATTTGATTTGAATTAAATGGTTAATTAATTTAATATTTAAAGGTTATTCAAATGTCTAATTTATTTCAGCTCTAATTTTTTCTTATCTGCATGTTGTACTGTAAAAAGTCACTTTTCTGTTAGTTGTTCTTTATATAGTATAAGATTTTCTGCATTATACTTTAATTGTAATTTTTACTAAAATTATATTGACTTTATCAAGTTTACATAAAATATATTTTTTTATGATAAACTATAGATGTTAGCTTTTAAACAATAACTTTAAATATTATAATTATGTTTAAATTGTAAGTAGAATATTTGATTATATTTTAACTAGATGTTTTTGCTTTAAACTTTAATCAATTTAGTAACTTAACACAATCTAACAATGTATAAAGCATTGAATAATAAATGTACTATCTTTGCATAATAATAATTTATTCTTGATATATTTTTGCATTTAAAAAAATTATGTGTTTACAAAACAAATGACTGAATAGATTAATTTTTCATTGTTTGCTAATATTTAAAACTAGTAAAACACATCTATTGTTACAAATTAAATAAAATTAGAATAAAATAAATTATTGTTAATATATAGTTGTTAATAATCTTATTTCTTGATTTAATTTGATTTTTGTGTCTGTTGTCTAACCCTGTGTTTAAAGTTTGTTTTATATTAATAAATACGCTCATTATGTTTCAATTGGACCCAATTAAGGAACATTTAACTCGCTGAAAATTTTTAAGAATATAGAGAAGGCTGGCCAATCCAAGGGAGATAGGGAGTATTTAAAAAAATTTTGCTTAAAATTTTAATAAAATTTCAGCCATGACGCAATTTACTTTAATTTAACTAGATTTAAACTAATTTTAGTTTTAAAATCAACAAAATTTGCTAGCTGAAACGTAGATGAGGTATTTTTGCAAACCAAATGTTAAAGAAAGACCTGAGCGAAACCTAAGAGTTCAAAATATAAGTTAGTTTTTTTACTGTTTGTTCACAATTACAAAACAAGTTATTTGCATGGCTTACTAATGGCCTATGAATGGATAAATGTCAATTTTTAAAATTAGATAAAATTTTCACTTATTCCCTGTTTTGAAACTCTGGTTATATATTAATATAATTGCTTTTTAAATCTGAGTATTTTTTCACAAGAAGTCGAATACGTTTTCGGACACTGACTCGTTCTAATGCCGGCATCACATTAATTAACTATCAATTGATTAAATTTATTGTACAAATTGATAAATCAATAATCAATTTTTAAAATCATAATCAAAGTAAAACTTAAATTCAGTTGTAATCATACATAAATTACGTCTTAATTAATTACCATTTAAGCGCTGATTTGATTAAAAGACGATTAAGCCAAATTTTATAGGTGTATTTTTAAATTGTATCAATGTAAATTTAAGCAATAAAGCATTACAGTTTTCAGCTTTTTATTTGGGTTGCCCAATTGTTTTTGTTTATATGAGATGTAGCGTGTATGAATGTAATCAATTCGAATTCAGCACAATTACAATAATTGAAAAAATTAATTATAACAAGACAATTTTGCTTGACCATTATAAAAACATATTAAACAATGTTTATAATTCGTGATTTTTAATGAATCGATTGCCTTCAGAGTGTTTGCCAGTATAGCGATGCTTAAGCCTTCCATAAGCGCCTGTTGAATAGATACAGGTATTCGATATAATAATTAAATATTTAGTGGAAGTCATAAATACCCGAATGAGTTCCACTCGAATTGTTCTCATTTGGCAAAGGAGTAAATACATCTAAATTAAATCGGTGCTCATTATTGTCGTAAAACTAGAAAAATTGTAGTCATTATTATTATTTTTTAATCTAAATTTAATATAAACAAAATACAATAAAATATTAATTTATATTTTTAAATGTCTATTTTTATAAATTATAAGGTATCGAAATTTGTATTGAATTAATAACTTTCAAAAATAAGAAAAATATTTTAAAATTCTTGTCACTAAAGAATATAAATAATAATAATTGTTTTAAATTAAAATAATCAACTCAAGTGTTTACATATCAAATACATATTCAGCAAAAATTGATTAAGCTGGAGAGAAGAGAGTATAATTAAAAAGAAAATAACATGTCTCAATAAAATAGAATATCTCAAATAGGTTTGAATAAAAATAGAAGATAATATTTTTGCATAAATTTTTAAATTTAACTTAGTTTATCTAAATTAATACAGATTATATTTATGTAATTTTATTCAAAATATAGTTAATTTGATTATTTTGTATTATTATATTAAAATAAAAAAAAATGCTTTGATTAAGATGAGAAATCAAAAGGGGGATTATTCAATAATTATATTAGATTTTAAAATTGGCATTTATCTCTTCTGATATTTAGTCAGTGAACAGATTTACCTGCTCTAATCCTCTCTCGATTGACACACTTTTTAAAATCTACAAAAATCTCAAACTTTTTATTTTTAAATTAATAAAAATGCTTTAATGCAATTTTTAATGCTTCTATTTATGTTTTATTATATTTTTAAATATTAAAAATTTATATATTTGTTTTAATCAATAGTAAAGCAAACAATCGAATCAAATATAATTTAGAAAATCAAAGTGAATACCAAATCAGAATTGGGTCGAATAGTCTTCAAATACTTCCCCCTTTCGAACGCGTCTTTTCTCTCTTCAGTCCTAACTCTAGTTGAGTCTAAAAACTTCAATCGCGGCAATCGGTAGATCACATATCGTCGGTATCTCTTGTAATCGTCTTCATCCTTGTCTGTGTTGGACAGTTGGTCCGGACAGGCGCTGTTGCCCAATAGGCTCAAGAATTTGAGGTTCGGACACTTTCTCGACAGTTCGCTCAACAGCTTTTCGAGATCTGTGAACTATAATAGAATATAATTCTTTATTGTTATAAATTAATAATAACTTATAATTAAACATGATTATTTTTATCAAATTTTTGTAAAATATTTTATTTAATATATAAACAAGTTAACTTTTACTTTCACCAAGTTTAGACATGGTCTGCTGAGTCAGTGTTGGTATAATTAAAATTTAAATTTAAAATTTTAACTTAAATTAACTAGATTGAAACTGAATTTAACTTTAATAATCTTTTTATTTAAACAAAAAACTTTTTTTTTAAATAGCGTGCCAACTTTGGCAGTTAGAAAACATAATTGAGTTATTTACTTTCAAACCAAAACTAAGAATATGTATTATACTTTGTACTTGTCAAATTTTAACACTAATGAAGAAATATTTTGTTTATACTCAATTTTTATGTATAAATATTTATGTATGCATTTGGTGATTGTATGATATACAGTGTATGTAGTGACCACTTAATTAAAGATATCATATAATGTAAAGTTGCAAATATATTATACATTCGATATTGTATTATACTGTAGTTATAAGTTATAACACGTATTGCGTAAATAGTATGTATTTTCTGTTATTGTCGTTTAATACCTTATTCTTATTCAACGAAAGTGTATGAAGTAATGGATTAAAGCAAAACTTGACGCTATCGTCGAGTAAGTTATTGTCCAAAATAAGTTCTTCTAGAGATCGGAACTCTTCAATTCCGTCCAATGAGTCAATTATATTAAAACTTAAATCCAATTTTTGTGCATTAGATCCATATATTTTGGTCAAAAGCGCCGGAATTTGACGAACATCTTGTCCTATATATGACAACTAAAACATGTTTTAAATTATGTTAATTAATTAGAATCAAATAAAACAAAATTGTAATTAAAATAAATTTTGTTAAATAATTATAATTAATTTTTCTGAATAATAAAAATAATTATAAAATGTGTTACTATTAAACTAACTTGGTTATTATTCCAAACCAAGCACGTACTTTCATTTGAACAATTGCTAAAAGTAGGAGAAAGTAACATGTTTGTTCTCAATTATTTAAAGTTAACAAGCTTAAACAAAATTCGTACACAAAAATCGCATTTATATTGGAATTGCATTAGATTTTGAATATTTGATAAACTTTTCAAATACTGATAATGTTGTCAATAGCGATGAAGTGAATCACAAATTCTTATCTAATGTTTCCATTGCGAGTAAGTATCAAAACAAAAGTTAAACTAAATTTATCAATAATTGAGTCAAACAAGAGTCAAACAGTTTGATAAAACTTGACTTTTGAAATCAAAATATATTTTACTGAGGAAATAAATTTTGTTTTTCAAAATATTCTATAACTGGCATAAAGTTGTTTGGATTTGAAAAAAAGTTTTAATCAATTCTTTAATATAAATTTTGTATTCATCCACAAAAATTGTGGCAAAACTTGATTCCGTTTAACAAATATGAACAGAGCTAGGCACCATCTCACAGTTCAAATGCATCAATTAACATTTTAACAGTTTAAAAAACAATATACTTTATTTACAATGTCCTAAAATTAATCTTGTAGGTCATTGAAGATGATTTGTTTTTGTATATTTAATAATAATATAAAAGTTAACAAATATTTGAACTATGATTGCTAATCATTGATTAAATGCATAAGAATAAATTTAAACCAATTTGAGCCTATCATCATTAATCTAAATTTATGCGATTTAAAATTAAAAGTTTAAAATTATTTAATCAGTTTTATGACCTTTTGTTAAACAAATAAAATCTGAATAAAACAATGTTGAACGTTTAAATTTTTAAACACATACACCGATCATATTCAGGTAATATGATTGGCAAATAAATATTGATTTTGATTGAATGTAATTAAGTTTCGCACAACTGATTAAATTGCGCTTAAATTTGATAATTAAGTTTTTATATTTATTTTTCACAAAAATTAAGATTAATAAGACTTAATTTTTAAACTAAATAAATTGGTTATTGATAAGATTAATTTCTTATGTTACTAAATGAACCTGATGGAAAATTACACATTAAGATATATAAACTTGTGTAGGAGTTAGCATTAACGTTGTGGAGCATAGAAATATCATTTACTCGAGTTAATTATTTGTGAAATTTTTGTTAAGAAATTCTACTTATAAATTTTCATAAATATTAAAATTCTAAAACACTATTTAGCTATTAATCAAAATTAAAATTAATTAGCTTATAAAAAATAATTTCAACAAAGCTAGTTTAATCTAGTTTAAAGAAGTTCAGACTAAATTTTGTCAATTTAATTTGTTTTATTAAATTTGTAATCTTTTTTAAATAAAACAATTTACATAGTTTTAAATTTAACTTAAGTAATAACAAGTGCCCTCCAAACGTTTTAAAAAATAATATGCGCAGCTAAAGTCGGGAGCATTAAAAATATAAAAGCTAATTATAATAAGTTAAAAATTTTAAAATACAATTAATAAAAATTAAAACATTTGATTTTAATTAAATACAATTTAAAAAAGTAATTATAAAAAATTACTATAATAAATATAACAAGAAAATTATTTTATGTAAATCCATTTCTTTTATTAGATAAAAAGTTTTTAATTTTGTAAATAAAACTGTTATTAGATTTCAACTGTTGTGAGCGATGCGTTGGTATAATTTATATCTAATAAGCTGTAAATTAAGTTAAATCTGAATTTTTGTTTAAACTTTGTTTTAGTTTTTCTTAAACAATTCCATTAAATTAGAATAAATGTTTTAAATAATATTTATTTGCTCTTGCAAAAATTAAAAAAAATTATAACTTTATGAGTTTTTAACTCTTTGAGACCATTTGTCAATTTAAACTTTTTTAAATATAAAATTTCTTGTTTACCGTTTTATTATATATTTTGTTTTATAATTTTGATATTCCAGACTTTTGGAACGTTTGGAGAGCATTACAGTAGTTGTAATAAATTAATAATTATAAGTCATAACTTATAAGTAGACATCGGAAAAATAATACCTAAAAACTTTTAATTGTTTCACAAAGTTGTTTATAATAATTAACTAAAGTGCGAGAATTAGATTTATGAATTTACAATTCATTTTAACTTAGGTTAAAATTCTATTAATTATTAAATTGTTTAATATTCAGTTTTAAATAATTTTAAATCCAAGTTAAAATGAATTGTAAGTTCGTAAATCTAATTCTCTAATAATATTATTATTTTATTCAATTCCTTTTGCATTTCAATTAATTTATTCTTTCTTGGATGATAACTTATTAAATCTATATAAAGTTTTTTTTCTTTTATAGTCTATTTATAAATTAAATATAAAATTTTAATTAATATTATTTTAAAACTTATAATAATATAAATACTTAATGAAATAATTTATAAAATGAATTTCAAATAACGATTGCATTTGAATTATTGATAAATAAAAATATAAAATGAGAATCGAATGAGTGTTTGATTTATTGATTTCTTTTCTTATTTGCCAAACTTCTGCCGAGAATTTCATTAGACTTGACATAACAGGCACAACAGGACGGAAACTTGAATTTATCCGAATAAGTCCTCTTTTCCGTCGGGTGTAGCGCCAGTAGTCGTTTATACGAGTATTTCTGTCGACATCGGGAGTACATACCGGGCGGAAGGTTTCGATCCAAATAAGCGCAGGATTTGCCTTCTTTTCTGTTATTTAAAATAAATTAAGTCAATTGTTGGCAATAAGAGAGTAATCAAATATATGTATGTATTGACTGACTCGCATATCTCGGCTACCACTGCCTGAGTGTATTCAACTTCATTGACGACGTAAATCCATTGATTCGCTTGATTTTTGGCCATTTGTGGATATATTACTTTAGGCACCCGACGGCACACCCTTTCCTCTTGTAAGTCGTCGTCAATATATGACTTCCTTCCATCAAAGTCCTTAGTGCCAAATATCTCTAAAAATTCACCAGGGGAATAGTCGATTTCTTGTTTTATTGTTGTACTAAAATTATAATAAGTTTTTCAAAAATTTCAATTATTTAATAACTAAATTTAATGTCATCATGCAAATATACAGAATAAATCTATTTTTATACTTTATTATTAAATTTTAATTAAAAAAGCCATGATCATTTAAACAAAAAATAAATATATTATGTGATAAACTGATGGCTAATTTAACTATCTTAACTTAAATTAAATTTTTTTAAAAGTTTTTGTTATTAAGATTTTTAGAGATTTTGCGTTTCATTATTTATTTTTATTATATAATAAAACTTTGATAAATGCATTTTAAACATAATTAATAATATTAATTCAAAAATTATTTTAAATTATAAATAACTATATTGTATAATAAGTTGATTAATAATGAGCTAAATATTAAAAGCATATTCTAATATTGCTTTTTAACAGGCACCAGCCAAAAATTCCTCCAATTTTGAAAGTTTGGATTTATCCCCTCTAGCATTTGGTCTGCGAAAAGATACCCGGGAAGGCGGCCGGCAAATCTTTTGGGTTTTTTTTATCAAAATTAGGAAATTTTCCCTAAATTAGTGTAAAATCCGGTTTAAATCCAGTTAAATTAACTAAATTTAGTTTAAATCCAATTAAATTAGGTAACATTTCATCATAAATATATGGATTTTTTAAGCGTTTTTGGAAAAATTCCTTTCCTGATAACCTATAGGTTTTTGGCCAAAATTTTTGAAAAATATTTCCCCTGATCTCCTCTGGGTCGGTTGACCTTCTCATTCCCTAATTTTTAATAATAATTAAATGTTTTACTGATTTGTTACCAAACTTGATAACAGATCAGATCTAAAGAGGTTTTAGATAAAAATATAAAATAATTAAAATATAACAACAAAAATTTAAGGTCAAACTTATTTGCATTTAAATTAAACTAATTGCAATAAAGTCATAACTGGCCCTTATAACAGATCCGCTTATAAGTTATAACGGTTACCCGTTTATAACAAACGGTGTCTTGGCAAAATTTAAATTTTTATAAATTAATTTTGCCATTAGATATCTTATTTGTAATTTTTATCCATAACTTGTCAATTGTTTAGTTATAATTTAATTGTCATATGTGTTGGAATTTATTTGATTGAAACAATTGAATAAAAATAAATTGTTAAACAATTTATAATTCAATATAAAAACAAAACAAAATTACAAACTTTGGATAATTTTGAACAGTTTCGCAAAACGTGTCGTCAGGACTGGACAAACAAGTGGGTATTCCTCTTGAGTCCAGGTCTGGAAGTAATACCTTTCCTCTTTGTGGAGACTTTATTAGCGGTTCTTCGAAAATAATGGTTGAGTTCTTAAACGAAAAATTAGTTTAAAACTAATGTATAATTAGTTTGAGATTGTTGTGAAATGACTCACTTTCTTGGGATTACGAACTAACGGCGGATTGTCGTTAGCTTTAAATATATCTCGTCTTCGGACATCAAATTGGGAACCAATAGACCTCTGCTCAGCATTAGATCCTCTCTCGCGACCTCTCATTTTACTAATAGGTCCGCAATTGACAAAAAAGTCAACTTTGAGTAAAATAATCGACAAAATAATAATTAAATTCTTATTAAACACGAGTGGAATAAATTGAGACATTTTTCATATATTTAGGTAATTTCCAGTTAAACCAAATTAATTATATTTTTCATTATAGCAAAACATCGCAACTGCACTCAAACAAATGAAAAACAAATTTCAAACTTAAAAATCTATAAAAACAAATATCTTTTAAACAGTAAATAAAACTTGAATTGAGTTCAGGAATGGCTATAAAAACCAAATGCATTGAAACATTGGAGAGAATGAAAAAACAGTGAATTGTGCCAAAAGACTAGCTATTAAATGGAACTATCTTTTAGTCTTTTAGTGGTTTGGTCTTAGCATTGCTTAGAGTATTTGCAATGAGGTATTGGGTGTTTGATGTTTGATGTTGGGATTGAGAGTTAATTGAAATGAAGGTCATCTTTATTGCTTACTTTATACAAATCACATACCTATAGCCCGAAGACATTAATCCAGTCAATAGGCATTGATGTCAAACGCTTTTACAGCCAATGAGGAAACTAAACCGACGGCTAAAACTAGAATTTAATCAATTGGATCGACGTTTAATTCATAAATATACTTGTACATGCTACTTGTATGAGTAGTCGTGCCATTACTTACTGGTTAGTTAAGTAGATTTAAGTAACTTTTAGTTAAAAACTGGCTCTTCGACTCATCTATACCGTCATTGATATCATTGCTATCATTGCCATCACTTTCTCTATTCTATCTCTTAGAGACTCAACTAATTTGTTTTAAATTTAATTTATACTAATTTTATTTAAATAGAAAATTTTATATTAATTTACTTTTTAACATTTAATTGTAGAAATGTTTATAATTTTATAATAAACTTTTGCTAAACTTTAAATTTGATTAATTTAATAGAAATTTTTTCAGATATTTTAAAAATTCCCTGATCAGTTTTCTAAAAATAAACTAAAAAATAGTTAAAATAGTTAATTATCTCATTTAAAATTATTCTGTGAATTAACTTTACTATGTTTATTCTTAATAAAAACTTGTTTGAATTGATATTTTATCAAATTGATTTGACCTTGCTTTTTATAGCTAAATAATAAGTTAGCAACAAACAATATGTTATTTATTTTTGATGATTTAATAGCTTTTATAATTTGTCTTTAAAAATCTAATTTATAGAATCATAAATTATATAATTAATGATGTTAAGAATCCAAATTAATATTTATTTTAAGTATCACTACTAAGAAACTATTTATAAATTTAAAAAATACATATTTAACAAACAAATAAGACATTATACCTTGTCAAACTTCTAAATAATTCTACAAAATGACATTGTGCTAAGCAAATATTTTTGCAATAAATAAATTTATTGTTAACTAATCAAAAGGCACTTTAATTTCAGCAGTATAGAATGTAATTATATAACAAATTGCATCTGCTTCAAGTATTAGTACAATGCTTAGAAAAATCTAAAAAACTATTTACGAATTGTTGGAAGAGTTAGTGATTTAATACTTTGATTATTATACTTATTATAATTATTAAATTTTGCAAAATTCGGAACATTTTCTTCTATACTTCGCGACCGATACAAGATCTGGTCTATTGGTAAGACTGGAGGAGGCTTTGGGAAGGAGCAGGCTGTAAAGATGAACACTTTTAAGTATTTTTATTTTAAACCAACTAATCTCTAAACCGGACCTGCTAAAATATAGACTTATATTTGCCCTTTTTACAATAAATTAATGTACTAGCTGGGTGAACTTTTACTACTTTATACGTATTCAATATTTTAATTCATAAAATTCATGTCAAATAAAACATATTTTTAATAACTTTATTTTACATTTATGATATTGATATTCAGATGTGGCAACATCTCATAAGTTAGTTCAAAAGAGTTAATTAAAACTTTAACTATTTACTAAACATACAAAAACAATATATCTACATAGGCCTAAGGCTGACCATGTAGATCTTTTCAGATATATTGTTTTTTATGTTTAACAAATGGTATAAAAGTTAACAAACGCTTTATCCTGTGGCCACCCCTGTTGATATTTGTGAAAATCTATACAAATAAACAATTATTCTTAAATTGTAAATTATTTTATTATAACTTAAGTTATGAATTAAGTATATTGAATTTGCACGTAGCTAGAAGCTTTTTGTAAGATGCTAAGCAACGTCTATATATATTTTGGTCTGTTAGACCAATGAGAGGCAATTAGTAAAGTACAAAAGTGTTAGTTAGCTCTTTTACTGTTTATTAAACATACAAAAACATGTTATCTGAATAGACCTGAGATAGGCCTGCGATGTCTTTGCAAATATATTGTTTTGTATATCTTAATAAACAGTAAAAAAGATAACTAACACCTTTGAACTCTTAATAATTGCCTCTCACTGTGTTAAACCAATTGATAGCACTAAATCTCAAAACTATTTACTAGATTTTTAATCATTGGGTCAAATGAAATGTTTTTTTAAAATCCAATTTAATTAATTAAAAAATTAAACAAATCTAAATTTTAAAATTTAATGCATCAAATATTAATCAATTTCATTTCTACAAATTATTAGATATCAATAATATTTTAATTTTAAATATCAATAAAGTTTATAATATACCGTAATATAATATTTTTATTTCCATACATTGTAAGTAAATTAGTTAACGTAAAAATTGATCAAGTAATTATTTTTTAATTAATTAGCTTACTTTTAGAAATGTTTGGCGCAATTGGCACAGTGTAAACTGTATTCTTACAGTTTATATGCATTTGACTTCTCATTGAAGAGTTAACATTAGATAAATTAGATATCGGCGGAAGTATTAATGGTTTTTGGCTTATTTGCAAATCCATTCCATTTTCTATGTCTTTCCTATCATTTAATTTAATAGGAATTGATTGAAGTTTTGTTTTTTGTCGATATGTCTGTTCAGACAGACTTCTCGGCTGTTGATTCAATTTGACGCTAATCTATAGGTTTTAATCATATATTTGAAATATAATTAAAATTAAATTTATTATAATATTAACCTTCGGCGCCGATAATGATTTTAATTTAATCGGTTTTTTGTCGTTAATTCTTGAGTTTACACTAAATATATTAATTAATTAATTAGTTAATTAACTAAATTACTTTATATACTGTATTAATACAATAAGCATAAGAATATATTGGTAATACTTGTGAAATTTGTTAGCAAACTTATTTTTCCAAACAATGCATTCTTGAGATAACTCATTAGAGAACTGCTGAGGAAGTTGTTCGTCAAAAAACACTACTTTATCGATGGATTCTAAAAGATTTTGCAAATAATTTTCGGTTTCTTCATCGCATTCCTGTCATCAAATTTATGGTTATATTTGAGATATATTTCAATACTTTCAATCAATTTGAAGTAAAGCCATACCTCTTCCCAAGAGAGAGAACTGGAAGACCTGTCAGTATTGAAACTCCAAATCGATGAACTCATTGAGTGATTCAAACATAAATTGTTAAAACTTTTAATTGCATTACGTTTTTCAATGCAAAACGGTTAAAAATTGCTTTAAATTTATCAATTAGTGTAAATTTAATTTTGATTTAAATCAAATTAAAGCAATGTTTAAAATTAAAGCAAAAATCAACCAATTTTTTTCATATGAACTCTCAAAGGCTATGTTTTTTATATATTAGTTTCCATAGAAACCAAATAAAAATATAACTAATTTGTGTCATTTTAATCTGAAACAATAAGTTAATTTAATCTATAATTAAATATTGAGGTAATAATAAAAATAAAAGCAGCAATCAATATTTTAACATTTATATCTAACTAACAAGAATAACACTAAAATTAATATCATTGATTAAGTTAAACCTAAATCTTATCTAAACATGGTTAAAACTTTTTAGGTTAAGATTTCAGAATTAAAAAAACATTTTTTACGTACATTTTCAAAATAACACATTTCTATGATAAGTTATATAAATAAAACTTAGAAAAAGTTAATATTTTTTTATTCAGAGCTAAATTTCTTCTTGATTATTTACAACAATCTTTTTTTTTTAATTTAGAAAAATTTATAGCGCAGTATTCAATAGGCTAAATATTAAAAAAATATTTTGAACAATTTAATTTTTATAATTAATATTATTTTGTATAAAGTAATTTAAAAAATTATCTAATAATTTATATAAAAATTTTATGTAGTAGATCATACAAGGTTTTTGCAAAACTATCTTTATTACATAAATTAATATTACCGGTACTTATAGATCAGGAATTGAGAAGGTCGGCCGTTCCAGGGGGAGATCAGGGTGGGGATTTTTCCCAAAATTTTGGCCAAAAACCTAGGGGGGGATCAGGGGAGGGATTTTTCCAAAAACG